>JAKLLW010001482.1:0-14532 GCA_022814695.1 Neocatenulostroma microsporum
GTTCCCGTCCCAGACGCCCAAGATTTCGCGAATACATCAGCCCCTCCGTCCCCTCGATTGGCACCAACTCCTGCACCAGGCTCATGGACAACTTCGCTACTCGCCACTTCGATCCTCGTTGTCCTGGTATCTACTCTAGCATGGGCGCGTCGATGGCTCTGGTCCGGCTGCGCGATCGAGTCCTTGCTCATCATCTACGGCGCGAAGAACGGTGAAAGGGTACTGCCTTTCATCCCGCTATGGACTGTGTTGGCAACATTCAATCTTGTCTACGCTGTCAGCGCGACCTCCTGGCTGCTGTATGGCCTGTTCACAGCCGCGTGCTATCCTGCGATACTGCTAACATGTCTCCTCCAATTCAACTTTGCGTCGAACTATGTCCGGAGAAACCTGCGGAAGATGTTGCGGCAGCTGCACTTTACACGGGACAAGATCGCGTTATTCAACTTGCCGGCACTGGAGATCGACACGGATGTGGATGGTCTGATGGCGATCAGGGGCATAACGATCTCCTTGTCCAGTCTTACCATCGTGGCGCATGGCATTGAGCTTGGCCTGAAGCTTGCAGACGACATTGAGCTGGCAATGCATGCGGACAAAGTCGTGATACGGCTCTTTCGAGGCGTAGAGATAGGCGATGTGTTCGGAAACATCAAGGGCGGCAAAGCTGAGATGACCTTTGCAGACATGGGCGAGGATGACAGCAGCCCAGCGGACGACGACAGCATCTTCCAAGGAGACAGCCAACTTTTGCGAGCCGCAACGGCAGGCTCTGAAGGCTTCAAAGACCGGCCTAAGCTGCGGGAGTCGCTTACGGGAGTCAATTGGATGAAAGACTCCACAGCGAAAGCAGGTGTCGAATCAGTAACGACATTGTCGCCGGATGATACGGACGCAGAGAAGCAATATCTCATGCACTTAGAGGAGATCAGAACGGAGAGCGCAGTCTACCAGAGTCGGCAGCAGATACTCCAGCGGAATAGGGAGGGACTAGGCTTGGATGTGGAAGACGAGAAGAACCTGCGCGCCGCAATCTGCGCGGATCTCCATCAGGTACCGTCCATCACTCACCCACCAGGGCGATCGATAAGAGTTACGACTTTGCAGCACCTTTCGGCGCCACGGGTGCGGCTTTTCCTGGTATGTATAGCAGTCCTCCTCTTCCTATATGTTCATACGACTAACGGATCATCGTGTCACAGCATCGACTACCGTTCCTCTTGCGGCTTCTTCTGAACCTCATCGGCCAATTCCATCCCGTCACCATACGCTCCATCAATGCTGCTGGCTCTGGTCAGTGGCTGACGGCCCTATTACAGCAGAAGATATTTAAGCACTACGCCGCTCACAACGCAGAGCTCAGACGGCTCGCACGCAGGATCTCGCTTTGGCTGGCCGACGCCAACTTCTGCCTCGAGCTGACAGACATAGGAGGTCTCGGCCGAGTCCCGATCAGCTCCGACAACGATATCGTTGCTACGCTTAAGTTTGCTGATATCATTGCATATCGCACTGTGCCGGAGTCGGGTACTATAGCACAGGTGGTCCGCCTTGGAGGTGCCGATGCGACGTTCACGATACCGGCGTACTTGCTACCTCATCACGAGCATGTCCTGCCAGCGAGGCCCACCAAAGCGGACGAGGCGGAGCAAGCCGAAGAGGTTGAGCAGGCTGAAGGTATTCCGAAAACACTGCAGGCGGAGCGCAGCTTGGAGCAATTGCAAAAGGATGAGACCAATGTCCAGTTAAGCATCCACGGGAGCTTGCCTGCAGTATTCGACCAGTCTCTGCTGAATTTCATTGCGGCTGTGGTCAAAGCTACGAAGATCATCGAGCTGGAGAAGACGGCAGACGAAGTAGAGCAAGTCGAGGAGGCCTCTACTCCAAGAGCGACGTCTCCCACACCTACGTCTCCGGGTGCTTCAGATGACGCCGCTTCAATCACGTCTATCGACTCCGCTTCTAAAACGGACAAAAGTGGCTTCAGAGCTTTCACTAGGAACATTAAGCAAGGCTTGAAAGACGGGTCGACTCGAGAAGCTATCAAGGAGTTCGCAAAGGACGTGCATCACGCAACCAGAGATGGCATGAAGAAGGCTGTGGTGGGTGGTATGGTAAATGATAGGTGGATTGCGAAGGTGGTGGGCAAGGTTGCGGCCAAGTTGGAGCAGGCGCAGGGCGATGTTGGGTACTCGGGCGAGATACCGATACAGTTGGAGCCGTACAGGGAGCGGGCTGAGGCACCATCGAAGCTGTTGCCCTAGCAGCGTCCGAGGCCTGGCATTGAATGCATGCGGTGCTAGATGCTTGAGGATCGTCTCCAGTATGTTGGCTATTCACAGAACGCAGATTGCAGTACTATCGCCGCGAACGCCGGGAGTGAACGTGAACTTGTCCGCTTCAGGAAACTTACGTCATGTGGATTCGGTTCTGAAACTTCCATTCCAAGAGTAGGTAACTCTCACTTTCTCATACACCTACACTTTCTCGCTGCCTCCTCGGAATCTCGCTCTACCACACCAGACGTGCTCCTCGTGCTCGACTCGCCAAGCGCCGAGTTCAGTGTGCAAGTCCAACATCAGCATGGCTCGTTCGCGTCAGACTCGAACGGGAACGACAGGTACAAAGAAAGAGAGAGTAAGTGATGTGACATCTCCGCTCATCAAGAGCATCGTGAAACAAGACCACTGACCAGTGATAGGGCCAAGTCAAAGAGCACAACCCGATGGACGAAGACGGCATCTGCAGGTTCTTAGAACTCCCGGCGGAGCTTCGCAACAACATCTACGAACTCGTACTTCGGTCATCCGAAACCATCGACGTTGACCCTGATCTGAAGATTCCTGCCCTACTGCAGACCGCCTCCGCCATCCGCAATGAGGCTTCCGGCATCTGGTACAAGCTCAATGACTTCAGGTTTGAAGTCTTCCGCGGAGACGTGCGCGAGCTCAACCTATGGGCCGCACACTGCTGCGACGTCAAGCAGCGCGAAAACAACCTCTCCATCAAAGTGACTGGAATCCCGGACTGGAAGAACTTGCTGATGTGGGCGAAGGCCGTCTGGAAGGATGATAAGTCCCGCGTGCTTGTAGAGACGGACGACATGTCACCGATGGAGCTCACCATTTGCGATGTTCTGGAGATTGCGCAAAGCTACAAGGGTAAGAAGTGGGAGCGGTGCATGGACGCTCTTTCCGACTTTCGCGAGGAGGCCAAGGATGATGAGCGTTACAACACTAAGTTCTATGATGGGTGCGAAGACGGTGATGGATCGGATTTCGGGGCGGAGATGCATCGCAGGAAAAAAAAGACGAAGACGACGAAGAAGACGAAAAGTGGAAAGAAGCGCTGAAGCGTCGATGGAAGCAGGAAAGAACAGGGCAAGGTGAAGAGCAAATCAAGTCTGGCGACTGACAGGTACTTGGGCAATGGGCATATGCATGGCGGCTGTCTTGCATTGGTATCGGAGGGACGGAAGCATAGAGCTCAGTAATCATGAACAGTAACTAGGATCAGTGAGCGCCGAGCGTGGTGTTTAGCGGGCCATTGGCTCCAGCCTGGAGCCTCGAGGAAGATGAAACCTGAACCCTCGTCCTTCCCACCCTTCGTCTTTGACCAGAACACTTGTTTGCTCCGCTTCCATGCCTGCAGTCTTGCGATTGCTACTTCTCACTCCTGTAGGTCAGCGATTCACAGCAAACAAGGAGGCGAGTATATGGATGGTGTCTAGTCTCTTCGTCTCCTAATTCTCTCGCACGGCTATCGTCGGAGCTGGTCGTTTGCACATGCTACCTTCCCCCAACCATTCACATATCATGGGACCGGAAATAGCTGCTTGTCCGCATGACCACTACGGCGCATGTACCCAACATCCAGCCATGTATATAAACAACCTCTTCGCCTCCTAATTTCGGACTTCCAGGATCGACAGTGTCTCGACACATCATGGCTCCGAAACGTAAGGCTAAGGGCACAGAGCCTACATCAATGGTATGTCAAGTCATGGATCGCTAAGGACTTTGCTGACCTACTCAGATTGTCACACGAAAGAAGGCACGACTTCCTCGAACCACACCGGGACCTACTCAGATCGCCACAAGAAAGAGTGCACGCCTTGCACGATCCCCACCAAAATTGACACCAAATTTCCTCCAACTGCCCGCCGAGCTACGCAACGACATATACAGATTCGCTCTGGTTGATGCTGAGCCAATCGAGGTACACCACAAGCTTGTCCAGCCCGCACTGCTCTCTGTCTGTCATCAAGTACGTGACGAGGCTCGCGGGATCTGGTACAACGAGAACGAGTTCCTCGTGAACGTGGTCCGCTGCGACGCTAGGTTGCTCGATGAGTGGTCTTGGCATTGCCGTCAACTGAAGTACCCAGACGCATGGATCACCATCACACAGGAAAGCTGGCTTGATTGGCCGTCGCTGAACCGGTGGGCTAGGAGCATCTGGGCGGGTTGCTCACGAAGGGTCGTGCTTCAGGACGAGCAAGGAGAGGTGGAAGAGACCACGAGAATGGCGCTTGCGATTGCGGAAGAGTATAGCCATCGGCAAGATAAGGAGTCGTGGCCGAACTGCGCGAAGGCACTCACCCGGTTGAGGAGGGAGAGGCCGCATAGATGAATGGTGTAGGATCCTGCGGTTGAGGAAGTCTATGCTACAATGCTACCAGCTTTTCGCAGAGGAATCTATTGCGATACGTGGTACTTGATTCGTGCTGCGATATTGGTGCTGCTTTAACACCCTCTTATTTCTGCCGTGAGCTAGCGTGATATGCTCTGACGTATGACATTTTCGCTCTAATCACTCGTCCAGCATCCGGATCAGTATCTACCGTCACGTACTGTGACCGTAGACTTCCCTCCGACGAGAACCTCATCATCCCGTATCTGGACTGGCTGATTCACCGTTATCGAAAGGGTACCTCTCATGCACAAGGACCAAAGTCATTAGCGCTTGATCGAGTAGGCACGCAGTCTTCTTGGAGAGTGCCCGCTCGTCCGCGGAGCGCGGAGTGTTCCATCATGCCCTGGCTCCGCAGGCTCTCGACAACGGAACAAGTCACCTTCGTCGTCGAAATCCGGGCGTATAATCCTTCTACCTAACGGTAAGCAACAATGAAAGCGCTACCGGATCCCCGAATTTACCGTCGTCACTAGGGTACTAGAGAGCGTCTGATTACGCCGGGGAGCAGTGCTTTCTCCCGCCCCTCAGAGTCTTGCGACCGGGTGTTGAGCGTAGCATAGATCTCGCGGAGGTGCTGGAGCTGGTAACGAAGTGGCAGAAGTTGAAGCTGCATGGGGATGGATTCGACATCGACGGGTCGGCGGAGGATTATGCGGAGTATGTATTCGAGGTATGCCGACTGGCGGGACGCAGAAGACTCATATTGAATTATAGGGGATAATAGGTCATCCGAGCGCAGCGTGGCGACAACCGTGGGAGAGGGAAGAGGCTCAAGAGTCGAATGCTTGGGCGATGGTGCGGTTGATTTGAACGGCCAAGTGGATTAGTGAGAGTCTCCTCAATTCTCTCCAGTAAGTAAGTGTTGAACCGAAAGTTGGAGGAGGGTAGGTAGCCACTTCCCGTAATATGGTCAGCTACCGTGAGACCGGACACTCACTCATCACAAGTGCTTACACCGACTGTAGATTTGTATCCGAGTGCGGTCAACTCATGAGTGCCGCTAAAGGTAAACTGTACATCGATTATCTACTCTCTACAAGTCAGCACCCGCTACCCGGCCGCTCACCCACTCCACCTCACTGTCATAACTCATTTCTCATCATCAACACCGCATCCTCACAAGCCCGCCCCAGAATCGCACACTCATCTCTTTCCCCCGAACTCCTGATACTGAGGCGGCCCAGCATCACCATACCCAGGCGGCTTATACTCCCCTCCCTGCGGCCCAAATCCACTCCCACTCCTACTACCCATCCCCGGCTTCTCACTCCCCACCCCAGCCTGCGCTTCCATCCTCTTCCTATCCTCCTCCGGCACATCCCCTCCATCACCACCCCCCACCACAACCTCCCCTCCCCCGCGGACTTTACCCACAACCATCCCTTTCGCTACAGACTTGATGACCGCGCGTCTACTCACACCAGTAACGTCAATATACACGAGCCCAACATTCTTCACGCCTCCAGCGAGCTGCGCAGCAATAGTCCCAGCTTCCTCTCCATACTTGTGTCCCACGACTTGCGAGGCCGCCGCGCCAGAGGAAGTGAGGAGGTTTTTGCCAGAGTATGCTATACCATCTGCTATAGTGGTGAAAGCGATCATGCTCTTGTTGAGAAGACCTGGTTTGTAGTCGTCTTTGTCGAGAGGTTGGCCCTTCTCATCGTACCCCTTGTGCGGACGCACTTTCTTATGCCCAGAGATACCTGCGGTGAAGTTTTGCACGATCTGGCCAGCGCTCCCGACGGTCTTGTTGGAAAAGCCTGCAGCTCCCTGGGTGATATTGTTGATCTTACGCACGCGAGCGTGAGTGGCTTCTTTGAATTCCAGGGGTTTGGCCGCAGGCTTAGTCTTCTGCGTGAAATTGTCTGCTCCCTGCGTGAGCATATTGCCAATGTAACTCGATCCCGTAACAATAAGTCTCGAAGCAGTAGCAGCCTGCTGAACCATACTAGAATCTTTGTATGCGGGATGCTTGGCGAGCTTAAGATACTCCTCGCTCACAGGCCTGACTTCAATCCGTTTCCCATCCTGACTAACCTGCACCTCCACAGGGTCCTTGGAGCCGTGTTTCAATTTCGAGTCCTCGAAGATCTGGGCATCGCCTCCTAGTTCTCCGACCACGGAGCCGTCGTCTTCGTCTACCAGGACGATCTGGCCGCCTTTGGGATCGAGACGGTCGTTGGAGTATTTTCCTCCGGGGGCGTAGTCGGCTGGATTATAGCCTACCTTTTCATTGCTAGGGCGGGAGGGGAGAGGTGGTTTGGCGCGCTCGAGGAAAGCGGTACATTGCGCTAGGATGGTCTCGAAGGTATCGACATCCTCCTGCGTGACACCGTATCCGATTTTAGGAAATTCTATGCGTGTGAAGGCTCCAGAGTCTTTTCCGAGATCCCATCTCGGTATCAGGTATGAAGTTGGTGGTTGGTGATATATTTGCGTTGTTGCTGGCATTGGGAGGTCGAGCTCGGGAGGGAGGTTGAGGTGCAGGTAGAAGTCTTCGTCTGGGGCCTCGTTCTGCGGGATCGTGTTACTGAGGTCGGAGAAGGGGCCGCTTGTTGGTACCATGAGCAGGCTGAGGGTCTGTGGGCCGGAGGGAGTGAGGTTCTGCTCTTCGCCATCTTGGATGTGGTAGGCTTTGATGCCTGGGATGGCGTAGAGGAGCTTGGGATCGTGGTGGCTGGCCATTGTGACAGTGCTATCGGGGGATGGACGTGTGGGCTGTGTAGGTAGGGTGTTGTTGGTACTCTGTCGAGCTTGAGGTGTGAGGAAGAGCGACGGTTGCTTTGTCGGTAGGGTAGGTATCTATAGGCTCTTGAGGTTGCACTGCCTTCTTCGTGGACTACTTGAGACAAGAAGAGAAGGGATTATGACAGTGACATGCTGTACTTGCTCTACCTGCTGCTCATCACCAACACCTGCTCTTGCTGCAACTCTGTCACATGCATGGAGGGGCATTCTGACGTAGGCAGCCGTGGCTGTGCAATCTAGAAGTGTGGCGCATGTGAAACTCAGATTGAGTATCGACGGCGTACTTGGCGATGGGTCGGTCCAAGACCCTGCAGTAACAACATCTCCTCAAGCTGTAGAGCAAGACAGCGATATGTACGAGGAGGTGGTGTAGGATGGAGAGATTGTAAAGCACGAGAAGTTGTAGCTCGTCGGCGGCCCCTGATCAGCGCTCGCGTCACCATCGTTACCGCTCGCCCCCAAAATGTTCCAGTGCATACAGCAAGCAAGTCAGCTCCCTTTCGCCAGAAATCCCTCATCCTCTTTTCGCACTTTTATTACCCTCCCGTGTATTTTGGAGACGATGCAGGATTCGAGAGGGAGACACGATATCGATATCGCAGCAGCAGCCCGGTCAGATTGTAGCGACCAGCGGCGTTGATTGAGGAATGCACTCGCAGCCTTACGATCTCGAATCTGTGATTACTACCACAGCACTGTATTGAAGCTCACCAACCGGCTCGAGTCGCATCGCCAACCTCACCAACACCGGGCTTACCAACGACCGCCGACTTCACCAACCATCGCACACCTCACATACAAACCGGAACGATGTACAAACCTCACTTAGGCCCCCTCGCCCGCCCACTCCGCGCCATACGCAGCCAACTCCCACCCCTAAACTTCATAACAATCCACTACGCCTACTTCATCTTCGTCTGCCTCCTCGCCGCCATCATCTTCTGGGGCTCCTCAACCCACACCGAGGTCTCCTTCACCGACTCCCTCTTCCTTTCGGTCTCGGCCATGACGCTAGCTGGTCTGAACACGGTCAACTTGTCAGAATTGAATACCTTCCAACAGTTCATCATGTTCCTGTTGATAATGCTAGGGAGCGCGATATGGGTTAGTGCGTTTGTGGTGCATGTTAGGAAGAAGGCTTTTGAGCGGAAGGTTGATGAGGTGATGAGGATTAGGGAGGAGAGGAAGAGGAGTAGAGGGAGGGGGAGGAGTACGAGTAGAGGGAGGATAGGCACGTTTTTGAGTAGGAGATCAGATGATAGGGCTGGTGAGAGTGAGGTCACAGGACCAGATGGAAGGGATGGTGAGAACGAGAAGCATGGTGAGGATTCGGATCGCTCTGGATCTGCTGAAGAGGTACAAAGCGAGATACCGAAGGACGACCGTGACCAGACTCCTCCGGCCCGACGCGGCGGACCAGAAATGAACGATACTCTCAGCCGGAGAGTCAGCCGGACAGGCGACGATAACGTCCTCTCGGTAGATGGCGACGATCAAGATGACTTGGAGATTGCGCCTGGTGGTGGTGGTGGTAACCCTGGCATAACGTTCGCAGGAGACACGCGGTTCGGGCCTAGAACTACGGGCCAGCCTGTACGCAGGAGAGGCAGCAACATATTCTCCGCTATGCAAGGTGTCGGCGCACGGTCTTCTACTACATTGCAGCCAACCTCACCTATCGCCCGGACATCATCTACGTACTTTCAGTACGCCAACGATCCACTGACAACGACTCCTGCAAAGGGTAGCAGAGGCGATATCAGCCAGTACTTCGAATCGGTATCGGGCTGGGTCAGCCGTAATAGCCAGTTCCACAATTTGTCTGAAAAAGAACGCGAAACGCTTGGCGGCTGTGAGTATCGAGCTGTCTCGTTGTTAGCCTGGCTCGTCCCAGTCTACTTTGTTCTGTGGCAACTACTAGGCTGTATTGGTTGCGCAGCATGGGTTGCTCTCAATCAGCCAGACACCGCTCGGACGAATGGTCTCAATCCATGGTGGGTAGGCGCCTTTAACGCAGTGTCAGCGTTCAACAATAGCGGTATGAGCTTACTGGATGCGAATATGGTGGCTTTTCAGCGCAGCTTCTACATGCTGATTACCATGTCCCTGCTCATCTTGGCTGGAAATACGATGTTCCCAGTCTTCCTGCGGGCTATCGTCTGGACTTTCTGGCGGGCGGCTTCCTCGAAATACTTCACAGAACGCGGATGGGACGGGCAAGCCAAGACACTCAGATTTCTGCTGGACCACCCGAGACGATGCTATACCAATCTCTTTCCGTCTCAACACACTTGGTGGCTACTTTGGTCCGTAATCGTACTAAACGTAGTCGACTGGGCCGCGTTCGAAATCCTGAACATCAACAACCACGAACTAGACGACAACCTCCCGACCAACATCAGAGTCATCGACGGCTTATTCCAGGCCTTCGCTGTGAGATCCGGAGGCTTCTACGTGGTTGCTATACCCTCCGTGAGGATTAGCTTGCAAGTGCTGTATGTGGTGATGATGTACATCTCCGCGTACCCGGTGGTGATTACCATGAGGAACAGTAACGTCTACGAGGAGCGGAGCTTGGGTATTTATGCGGAAGACCAGGAGGAGGATGAGGAGGAAGGTCACCAGGATGAGACGGGAGAGAAGGCCACCGATACTTCACAACCTCCAGGATTTCTGCTGAGGAGAGCGAAGACGATAAGGGATGCTGTTGCTGCTGCGAAAGGCTCTGGGCCGAAGGAGAGGTACGTTCATCTCCATCTTCTCGTCGCAATTCAAAGCAACTGTAGAGGCCACCAGCAGCCTTTATGAGGCTCTGGAAAATGCCGATGTTTTACAAATTTCCGGCAGTCTTCAGAGGCTCATGTAGAGCGCCACCAGCAACTCTCTTGGGACTCTTTTCTCCGCCGAGATATCTGTTCCTGAGACAAAACGCTAACCCTGATCCTACTCTGCAGCAACACCCGTTTCGTCAGCCACCAACTCCGCGCCCAACTCGCCCACGACGCCTGGTGGATCGTCCTCGCCCTCTTCCTCATCATGATCATCGAGAACAACGCTTTCAAGCGCGATCCCGCTCTCTTCAGCGTGTTCAACTTCATCTTCGAGATCGTGTCTGCTTATGCATGTGTCGGTACGTTTGTGAAGAACCTCTGGAGGTCCTTTACGACGCCTCGAACCCCTTCCGGGATGTCTGCTGACTCTTGCATCCGTCATTTCTTAGGCATTAGTGTCGGTGTTCCTTGGAACGCTTACTCGTTCAGCGGAAGTTGGACGACGCTCAGTAAACTGATTCTATGCGCGGTCATGTTGAGAGGACGGCATAGAGGACTGCCGGTTGCGATTGATAAGGCTGTGCTGTTGCCGGCAGAGGCTAACGGTTGGGCGGAAGAGGAAGATGGGGTTATCAAGGTCAATCAGATGCAGAGGAGTTTGAGTCGGGGGAGGGAGAGGGACTGGAGCGGTGCTGCTCCTCCTGGGCAAGCGACTGTCTGACAGACCGATTTGGAAGGGTTTGGGTGATGGAGCTTGGCGTTGTTTGTTGAGATGATACCCCATTGCTATGTTTCGTATGCTGTTGTTTTGCTACCCTTACTTAAAATTCGCAGCCTTCCTCATCCTGAACACGCTGGCATACAGACAGAACCATCCGAGCCTTCAACTCTTGCAACACAATAGTGTCGAGCATCGAGCTGCAGCCTTTTCTTCACCGACACTTAACCCATGCCGCACGATCCGTCTGTTTGATGCATCAATACCCTCCCCGAATTTTCTTCACCGGCGCTTAACCCATACCGCACGATTCGTCTGTTTGTTGCATCAATACCCTCCACGAAATGGGTAGGCGTCCGCATTGCTCCGCCTCGCCCTATGCTCCTCCAAGAAGAACCCCGCGAAGTTGAAGTTTTCCGGACTGTGCACATACCGCATCATCAGGCCCGTACCGCCGGAGTGGTCTGCAGAGAATGGAAAGATTGGATGTGGCAGTCTTCGTGGTTCAGTGATCATCTGGAACTGCTCAGAGAAGTGCATGCGCACGTAGTGCCACTTCTTCGCCAGGGTCAGGGCTTCCGAGATAGTTATGCCGTGGCTGTTGTCGGTGTCGTTGTTGGCTCTTCGCAGGGCCTCCTCGAGACCGTGCGTGAGCCAAGTGAAGGCGCCGCCGAGCGTGCCGTAGGTCTCCGTAAGCCATGCGGTGTCGCTTGCTTCGGTAGAGGAGATGGAGCAGCCTGGCGTCCTGCTTAATTCGAAGGTGCCGGCTGGTGGGTAAGAAATTGGCGCCCGAGAAGTGTACCAGATCCGTGCAGGAGGAGGGCGTGGTGCAGCATGTGCAGCTGGTGGGTTCGTTACCACTGGTAGCGGAGTGAATATGTATGTTGATGGTGGTGCTGCTGCTGCAGCGAGCGGATCGTGCATATGAAGTGGCCGAGGAGGTCCGAATGGTACAGCAGGTGGTGCTGCTCTAGCCGGAGGCGGAGGTGAAGTAGCAGATGCCACACTTTGGCTTCTGAGCGACACGTTCTCAACGTAGAAGCTGATCTCGCCGTTTGATGTAAGCTGAGGGCGTGGCTTCAGCAACCAAGGCAAGATCGAGCGCTCGCCAAGCTTGTCAGCTGATGGCATCTGCAGGCCTAGCTTCGCTGCTGCGCTCTTGGTGGTGTAGAGACGGAGCGGTATCTCCCATGCTTTATGCTGCAAGCGGGGTGGGAGCATGGGCATGGTGTCCTTGCGTAGCTGCTTGCATGTGCGGGTGATGGCGGGCTGCTTGAAGTGGCCTAGGTTGATGGTGGATGGGATCGCGTCGTCCAGGACGTGCTCGTAGATCGTATTGAGGAGCTCAGCAGGTAGTGTCAACAACGACGGCGGCTCGACCGGTGATGGTAGATTGGCTGGTGGCAGCAGCTTGAATGGTGGCGTCTTCGTGGGTGGCATTGTCGGCTTGACGGACGGCGGCGGCGGCGGTGTTGGAGAAGCGACACGCTTCTTGCGCCTTGGTGCTTCGAGGAACAAGAGCGGCTCATCTCCGTTGGTCTTGCGTTTTGTGTTCCTGGTGAGAACCATGTCGCCGGTCAGCGTTGACGTGCTGGCGTACGACGCCGCGGGTAGATCGCTAGCTGCGAGCGAGGGGTAAATCGTTTTGGTGTTGGAGGAGGTGATTTGTACGAAGTTGCGGTCACGAATCCAGGGCGGCAGCCTGCTTCATACCAAGCGGCGGCTGCTAAGCAAGCAGTCAGGATTCACGTGATCGAACGCAGGGTGTTCACGACGCACGGATGCATTCACCCCTACATGTTGAAACAGCATTCACTGTCAAGCGGGCACAGACCATCATGTATCAAAGGTATTGGCCGATCCCTCTCCAAGCAAACTGGCGGCAAAGAGTACCCAGTGGAATGCGGAGCCAAAAATATACGACCGAACGAGGCCATCCTATCTGCCTGCAGGGCTATGTCGTGCGTCAGGCACACTACGCTCTCCGCCTTGCACCGCCATCTCACCGCTTCAGACACGTCGGTCGACCAAAGGAGTCAGCCACGAAGACCTATACTAACCTGCCTCCACCTCTTCTTCCACGCCCACGTCGACGCTCTGACCTCGGCGCAGGCGAAGGAGAAGCGTCCCGTTCAACGATGCTGCTTCTCTGGCGTGTACCAGTACCCTCGCTTTGTGGCGTCGACATATCCTCATTCAACTCTGGTGGTGTCGTGTCCTCCTCAGGAGTTGACCCCTCATGAGGCTCGTGTAAAGGCTCAGACACTCCCGCCACGGGCATGATGGATTTCGCTGTCTGCCCCTCAACCATCTTCGTAGGCATCGCTGCGCTCAGTGGTGGACGAGTTCCGGCTCTGCTGGCAGGCTTAACAGCCGTGGGCGAACGCCTGGTGCTGCCTGTCGACTCTGGCGTCCGGACACCGTCTGACTGCTGTGTCTGGTCAGGGTCGTAATCACCCTGCTCAGTAAGACCCTCGGGCTCTCGGGATGGATGGCGGCTCAAATGTTCCTCAAGTTCGAGCCCTTCCGTTCCCAGAGCTGCAGCCCCAGTATTATGTGTGGACTGATTCTGCGCGTTTCCTGTGATCCAGCGAGGACGGAGCTTTCGGGTCAAGCCGAAGCAATCTTTGAATGGCCACATTGCCGGGTAGATGCATGTTGTCAGTCCAGGGAGTATGTTGTATGTTATAACTTACATCTGCACATTTGGTTTGCTAAGCCTTACTACACTCTGCGGTCTTACAACGGCCATCGTGCAGCGTTAGAAAGCAAGCGAAGAGTCTGGCATGTTCTCGTTATACATCTATTGTCCGCCCATGCTAGCCCGTCATTTGTGCTCGTAACGTCATTGTTCCTGAGAATTCGTATGGCGGTATCTTCTCACCGCTCCCGTAGGCTCTGTGAAGCCTCACCAACCACAGAAACACTCGCGTGCACGTTGGCGCCCATTCAATCCACGTAGCCTGGTGCCACCTCACAATAAACTTCTCAACCCCCGAAAGCCTCCTCCCTGTGCCAAACCCCAGCCGCACTTCCATTGAAGTTCAGATCCGTAACATCATGCTCTTTGCTCACATAGCTTCCCATATCCGGCTCCAGGGCCTCCAACGGCAGCTTAACACCTTTCTCATACGTAGCACCAAAGTACATTGCTTTCGTCTTGCCTTCTTGCTCCGAGCGGCTCCGCAGATCGCTGTTCGGCTCTGCCTCTTCACCAGCAAAGCCACCGCTCCTCTTACCTTCCAGCTGGAGCCGCACACCTTGCACGCTCTTCCGGCTTGGATCGCGGTCAGCGAAGTTGTGCGGGACGAACATGACGCTGCTGGCGCTTGTGTGCATGAGGGTGTTTGGGATGTCGCCGCCTGAGATAGTGGTCAGCAAATAGCAATCGTGAGCGGTTGGGAGGGCAGGCTTACTATGTGGAACATGATGAGCCCCGACGTTGAAGTAAACGACCAGATCACCATCATAGTCCGTATCAGGCGCACCGTGCTCCAAGCTCTCATGATCAGCCATCTTCGTGAAGTCGATCAATGGGTCATGCGGAGCGAAGTAATTCAGCGGGTCAGCAGAACGTGGTTCAGTGTCTTTGCGCTGGAG
>JAKLLW010001483.1:0-14530 GCA_022814695.1 Neocatenulostroma microsporum
AGTGCTGAGTCGGAGTCAAGCTCAGCTACTGCTGTCCCAGGCCCCAGCTCCGCGCCTGTTCCACCGGTTCAGTACTCCTCGGCCTCGTCGTTCAGTGCTCCTTCACCACTGAGCAGCGCTCCGGCTCCAGCACCTTACAGTGCTGAGTCTGCATCTGTTCAGGCCACTACGGCACCAGCTCTCAGCTCTGCGCCTGCGCCACCACCTCAATACTCCTCCACCTCCTCACTCGCTGCTCCTGCACCGTTGGGCAGCGCTCCAGTACCGGCAACTTACAGCGCAATGTCGGCATCCAGCCAGGTCACCGTGGCGCCAGCGCCTAGCTCCGTGCCGATCTCACCAGCTCAGTATTCCTCCGCTTCAAGCTCCGCGAAAGTCTCGCCAGTGCAGAGCAGCCCGTACATCACTCCAGCATCTGCGCCAGCTTATTCCGCACCATCCATTTCGGGCTTCAGCACTGCAGCGTCTGCATCTTCCGCACCCGGTAGTTCGCCGGGCACATACTCATCAATGGGTCTACCAACGAGCAGCGCAGTCATTGCACCGTACCCCACAAGCAACGGCGCAATTCCAAACTACAATAGTGCTGGCACTGCTTCGGCCTCTTACGCAGCGTCCTCGACTTCGCCAGCCGCCGCGCAGCAAACGATCAACGCCGGCTCTGCCATGAAGCCTGTCATGACTTTGGTGGCTGCCATCTTCGCCCTGGCATTGTTCTTGTAGGCGAGAACTAGCCAGGCTCGATTGGGAATGCTTGCTTCCTGTACATCATTGCACGACTTATGCTTGTAATGGTTTGGAGGATGGGAATGAATCATTGCACGAATGATTAGGAGTTCTGATGATGGCAGTACATATACACGTCTTCGATGACGACCATGGAGAGGTAGTAGAGGGCTTAACTTGATTAATGATCAATGCAAAGCACTGTACAATCCATCCATCCGTGTATCCTGTTGCTTCCCGTTCCCTGTCAGACACCAGCCCTGTAATGCTTCTCATTGGCTCGGCGTCGGCCGCGACTAAGTGATGTCCAAAGGTTCCCTCATCCTGGGGAACAAATGCTACACGGATCTGAGACATTCTCTCTTCAGCCATGCATGAGATCATTACCCTCCAGTTCGGCCAGCAAGCCAACTACATCGGGACGCATTACTGGAACACGCAGGAGTCCTACTTCACATACGCTGGCCAAGAGGAGTCGCCTGTCAATCATGACATCTCCTTCCGGCCCGGTATCGGTGCTAATGGCGAGGACACCTATACGCCACGCACTCTGATCTACGACCTGAAGGGTGCATTTGGTACGCTCAGACGTGAGAATGCACTCTATGAGCTACAGCAGCATGAAAACACGACTCAACATGGCGGCTGGAGTGGTGCGACGCTGCCATTACAGCTGCCACCGATAGCGCCAAGCAGCTACCAACAAGCTCTGGAACAAGGCGCTGAGCCGCCACAACTGACGACAGAGACTGTACGGTTCTGGTCGGATTACAACCATCTCTTCTATCATCCGCGGAGTATAGTGCAGCTGAACGAGTATGAGCTCAATAGCTCGCTAATGCCATTCGAGAGATGGTCTACTGGTGAAGAGCTTTTCTCGAACCTGGATCGCGAGCATGATCTTCTTGATCGCGATCTAAGGCCGTTCCTGGAGGAGTGTGATCAACTCCAGGGACTGCAGATCTTGACCGACATGGATGGTGCTTGGGGTGGCTTTGCAGCGAAGTATCTTGAGCGGGTCGGAGACGAGCTGGGCAAAGGCTGCCGGTGGGTGTTCGGTTTGCAAGACGGGAAACGAACGAGTCGTGAGCGGCAAATGTTGCAGATTGCGAACGCCGCGCAGTCTCTGTATGCCATCAACGGTTCGGCAAGCATGCAACTCCCTCTGAGCTCCGCACCCGGTGTCCTGCCGCCCTACATCTCGCTCAACGCTGAAAGTAGATGGCACACCTCCGCTTTACAAGCCGCAGTCATGGAGTCGATCACGCTGCCTACACGGCTACGCCAGAACGAAACCGCACGTGCAACCTTTGCTGATCTTGGGACGACTTTGAGCAACGAAGGCAACAGACGTATTGCTGCAGCTGGGCTGTCAGTGAAGAACAGCCATGAAATGGCTGATGGAGTGCAAACGAATGGCCATCACGACGCACGCATGGCCAACGGCCATTCCAATGGTGTACCAGAAGACCATGACGACGGTGACGATACAAAGACTGACATCGACTTCTTCCCGAACATGACCGCTAGCTCTCACGGCTCCGGCAGGACAGCCGGTAGACGGCCTCATAAATTCAGTGCCATTTCGACGACTCGCGGACCATGGGACTCAGTAGATCCCTTCGACGTACAGGACCGTTTCGGTGATGGCCCTCGGATCTCGACACAGCAGACAGGGCTTTTGTTTCCCGTGCTGTCTTCTTATCCGCACATCTTCCGGTTCTCAGGCAGTCAACAAAAGCTCGCCGTTAAGGCTTCGGTGTCTACGACAACTGCAGTGGCGGATCGCTTGCGAGAGCTGGAAGGCGTGTCTCGGAGGATGATTGGGATAGATGAGCGGGAGACGCTTTGTGATGGGTTGATGACCATGGCTGAAGAGTATGAGGAAGGATGGAGTGATGATGACGAGTATGATGATGATTGAAGACTGCTCCAGCATAAGTTTCATGTATGGTGCAAGACGAATGAGTAGTCAATCGGGTGAAAACGAGGCCGTTGGCTTGGTTCGGCTTTTCTGAAGTGATCCTTTGGTCCCTTCCAGCCAGCACCCTGAGGTGCTTCACGAGGACTTTATCTCCAACATCCTGCGGCCCCTTTGGGTACCGCCAATGCTCTACCTGCGAGTAAGAATGCTCGATTCCTGTGAAAGACACGTCGGGAAGTCAGGCATGCGTTGGGTCATCTCCGAATTGCTGAACTCCGGAAATGGCAGCATAGTCGGCGATATCGCAATTTGGAAGCCCATGTCCGTGTGAGATTGGACATAGGAGGTGGCGAGAGGCTGTCGGCTGTTCTTAACGGTGCTATACTCCTGCAGCGGATTATCGTCCTAATCGGTGATTCGTACGGCGAGGGAGCGATACACTGGCATTTTGATGGCTATGTGTCGTGGGGATGTTGATGCGAATGCGATGCGTATGGTGTGTGATGCGGAGGGAGCGATATTGATGGTGGTATTGATGTCACATGCAAGAGCAGCGAACAGATCCTACCGTCATATATATCAAGCGTACCACCTCCATCGGATCTCATGCTACTCACAACGATGCCAACACATCTCGTTACCATGGCCGCCGAGCGTGGCGCCAACGTTACACCGCTAGGCGGCCCCGTGGCCAAAAGGAAACGGCAACCGCGCAAGTCGGCAGATGGTGGAGGTACGGGATCGTACTCTTGCGTCAGGCTACGTCCGTACGTCCGGTCCGCTAACAATAAACCCAAGGAAATGTCACAATGACCCTCGACCAGTGAGCGTATTGGTATGGCATCAATGGTACGGTATGGTTACCGAATGGTATTGGTTGGTATGGTATGAGGGGCCTTCCTTATTGGTATGGTATGGTATAAGGACCGTGGTCACCGTTGGCCACCAATAAGCCTAATCGGGTAAGCACGCCGCTATGCAAATAGGTGATACCGTGATAGACCCTCGCTTCGCTCGGATAGAGGTTCCGAGACAGCGTCGACGACGGAATACACCTATATAAGGCCGTTGCGTAGCCGCTTGTTGTATATCGACGTATAAGGCTAACTTATAGTAGCTTTAGCGCTGCCGGCAGTGAAAAACCCGGTCTTGGCAATGACCTCGTCGTTACTACCCGATTAGGAAACGGCAACCGTGGTATTATTGGTATAGAGGTCGCTGTTATCGGTACGGTATGGTATAGACCCCTATACCGGACCATACCATACCAATAAGCTCACTGCCCTCGACTCGACGCCGACTCCTTCCAACATCGACATTGCTACAAAGACCCTCGATGGTGTCCGTCGAGAGCTCGAGAGCGCCGAAAGCAAAGTCACACAGCTGAGAACAGAAACCACTGCTCGAGACCAAGAGATCCTGAGGCTTCGAAACTTCGAGTCTACCCAGAGTGTCCTGATCACCGCGCAAGTCAAGCGGGAGAGACGCCTCCGACTTGAGCTAGATGAGGTCAAAGAGCGGCAGTCGACCCACATTCAAGTAAATGACGAAATGATCAAGGGCCTACAGCAGGAATTAAATAGGAAGAGCGAAGAGGTGATGTCTCTGAACACCGAGGGGTTCAAGTTGAGATTGGCTCACTTAATACGGGTTTCGGCTCAGCGCAAGGAAGTGGCAGCGGCGGAGTCGGCTTTGCGTGGCCTGAACGCAGTGGCCAAGGAACCTGTAGCAAGTACTGATGGTGTGTCTTTCATAGAGCTCGGCAAGAAGTAGCAGAAGCTCAAGCAGGAAGTAGCCAAGGCGGAGTAGCGTGGATGATAAGTGCTGAGCCAGTGGCTCAGTAGTGCTAAAAGCGAGTCCTTGAGAAGGGTGAAAGCAAATGGGCTTCAGTGGCATAGGGAAGGTCGGCAGGCTCGGAAGAATGGGACCGGCGTATGCAATCTAGGTAGGACTGAATGTTCTGCCAGATCCTAGCTCCACTAAGCCTGAGGCCGGAGGCACCTCGCTGGTTTATCACATTCACTTGGCCTGCGCCACCGTCACATGCGCTTGCAAACGGACCGTTCATCCACTTCAACTTCTCCGCGACATATTTCTGTCTTTCCTCTGAGCTTCATCATCTACATCCACCCGCCATCATCAATGCAAAGATGGCACAACAGCCGCAGAGTCCCCTCGGCACGCTGAACTGCAGACCCATCTCTGTGCCTCGGCGGCCACCAAACTTGTATGGTTCCGAGCAAACCCCAAGGCGGGACTTCGGTGCTCTCTACAACCAGCCGACAGAAGCTGACGACGGTGACACGGAAATGCTCTCTGACAACGTCATGGGGCCGGACGACAATGACAGCGGTAGCATGGTTGCAGATTACGACAACGACTCCGGTATTGGCGTCGGCGGCGATCTGGGCGACCGCATGCTAGAGGACTTTGGTGATTACGAAGCTCCGAGCGATGGCCATATGCCCTCGCCGACGGGGAGAACCATTGATATGAATCATGACTGGTGCGAAGAGACGCTGGACTTCGTAGTCTCGTAGATAACGAGTCCGGTATTGGCGTGGGTGGCGACCGCATGCTAGACTTCGAAGATAACGAGTCCGGTATTGGAGTCGGTGGCGACCTGAGGGACCGCATGCTGGAGGACTTTGGTGATTACGAAGCCCCGAGCGATGGCCACATGCCTTCGCAAACGTGGAGAAGCATGTATGTGGATGAGGCGCGCATGTACACTAATGCGCGTCCCGACTTCAACGATGTTGTTCATCTTGAAGATGCTGGAGAGACAGGAGAGAGAACGCCAGAACACGAGATGCCAGAAGACGACGACAATATGTTCGCAGCCGAAACCAACCCACAAGCAACCCATCACAACAGCCAAGCCCTCGAACCCTTCGACGATGAGATCGAGGCCCTAAGGCAGGAGGCCCGCCACCTCGCCTTCCAACCCGCGAAGCAGCAGGCTCGCCATCTTAGCCCCTCGAACCAGCAGAGCAAGGACATGGCGAGCTCTGAGGTGGTTAGAGACTGCATGATCTGCTTGAACCCTCTCGAAGCTCCCGAGGCGACGCCTTGTGCACATGTCTTCTGCAGCAGCTGCCAGGGGACGTGGTTGAAGGGCCATGATACCTGCCCCGAGTGTCGTACTCCTGTGGACAACACGCACACCACAAGCGATACTGCTTGGCTGGAGGCAGTCAGAGGTTTCTTGTAAGGTGCGTACGAGGGGACGTTCACGACCGCCAGGACTAATTGGATCACAAGCTAGGGCACGCGAATGAGAAGCAGCATGCTACATGGTGCAAGCATGAAGGTCTAGCTGGGGTGGCTGCCGGCGACCTGTGGATGCGGCGGAGAAGGCAAAGGAAGTGCAGCTAAGCAAAGTGATCAACAGCTTAGGGGTATCGCTCGAGGAGGATGGTGCTTAGTGAGGTCGACACTCATCAGATCTCTAAAAGGCAGGGGCTGAGTAAGGTGGAGAAGCGTGCTTCATAGCATGCAGAAGTACTAGCGCTTAGCAGACACGTTGTACGCTCGTTGTGTCCAAGGACCTATAACCCTCGGCATCACCTCGGCGAACCAAAGTTCGAGGTATATTTATTATTCAAATTTTGGATGCAGTCAGTAATCTCACTGGCAACTGATCAGATCACCAGTCGAGAGAGACCGGTCTTATTAAGTCAATTGCATTGCCTGAGATCGTTATAAAGAAACCACAATGCCGTGGTAGTGACCAGCCTTGATAACAAACCAGTATCTTGGTGGTTGGATGCTATCCTTCGGAGTGAGCTGATGACCTGTAAAAGGGGAACTGACTAATTCGCGGCTTCCGATAGCTTTGCACCGATCAGACCACCAATTGAGAGATACAAAACTCGTTGTGCGTAACCAGTCTGCCTTCGGTCAAGTTCGGTTGCTAGGGACTCCTTTTCTTGGTGGCGTTACTACGCATCTCATTCATGTCGTGCTGCGCCACTGTCACATGCTTGCCGCCACAGCACTATGACGTTCGTAAACAACACTCCGTTACGAAGAAGAGTGGGAGGCGGACTTAGCGAGGTTTGGTGAAGTCGTCCGTGAGGCAGGGGATGTGATTGCGGTAGCGAAAACGGGTGACTTGGGTAAGATAAGGGAAGCGGTGGAGAGGCTTGAAGAGGTGCTGAGGCAGGAGGGATGTTCTACACGCGGTTCAAGTCTCATGAGAGAGGTGGGTTGAGCAGCGGCCAGGCGTGAAAGTGGCCATGGTGGGGTGCAACTGAAAGAACGCGGGGCATTCTCAGAAGCATGCAGCAATGAGCGAGGGCGGGAGGTCCATCGGCGCAGCGCAAGGACTTCCTCTTGATTGCTGAGCAGCGGAAACACTACGTAGCGCTTGTACTGTTTTCATCTTCACTGCCGTCTACTCCTAGGATCCATAGCCTCCTGCCTCCTGTACTCCCGCTGTTCTTTCGTTCCCATACTCCCACCGCCACCCTCTGACCTCCTCTCCCAGCCTCCTAACCTCACAACCAACGCCGTGGCATTGTCTGCACTCTCCGAAACCTCAACCGCGAAGCTGACAAGGTCATTAGCTCCCCGCGCAGGAGTCTTAGCCTCCTTGACCACATCTACGATCTCCTGGTCTGTAAGATGACCACTAACACCATCAGACACAAGGACAACGAAAGAGTACTCCGCAGGATTGAGATTCGTCTTCGTGATCTGCGGCTCCGCACTAACACCCTGCCTTTTCGCTCCAACATCGCCAAAAGCACGAGTGTTGGCTAGTCCACCCATTCGTTCTTCGCCAAAAGAGTCCGTGACGAAGTTCGTTGCAAATCGTCTTAATCTATTCGCCTCCACAGGGCTAGAAGGATGGTGGTTTGTAGTCAAGGGCTCAGCTTTGCCGTCGGAAGTCTTGCAGAGTAAGATCCTAGTATCGCCCACGTGCGCTGCTAGAAGTGTGCTAGGTGAAGCCGGATGCCAAAACGGTGTAGGCGTCGGTGTAGAGATCATGGCTACGGAAGCTGTAGAGCCGCCTTTGAAACGTTTGCTGCCTCCTATGGGCGCTTTCAGGTCCGGAGAAGAGCCTCTTCTTGTAGGTTGGCTGCGTAGATTCTGAGAGGCCGGCTTGTCCGGATGAAAAAGCAGGTCATTATCGTTCAATGGCCGATCCGCTAAGACTGGGTCGTCCATGGAAGAAGTCTCCGGCTGTGGATTAGTATGTTTGCTCGCCTGCGCTGTCGTGAAATCCAAATCTGCCTTCAGGAAGGCGTATGTCAGGACAGTCTCGATCGAGCTGTTATTCTGAGTAGTCGGCGGATCTTCTCCGCTTCGATTAGATGTGGCAGGAAAGTACTCCGGCCTGAAGCGCTTGAAGTAGCCTCCTACTGTCTCTCGCCAGCTGGAGACCAAACTTTTCTGGAGATCCTCAGCGTCCTGTTCGCCCATGATGCCGCCTTCCGAGTCTAGATTTCCGCCGTCTGCTGTGCTGGGTTGCTGTAACGAGCTCTCCATCCCGAAGAGCAAGGCCGCTTCCTCAACATAGCCATGTAATCTCTCTCGTAAGAACTCAGAGCACTCGCTCCCGCCATGTCCGTCAAAGACGCCAAAGTAGAAGACTTGTGGGTCTCCACTCTCACTCTTCGCTCCTTGCCCTCCATCTCCTCCACCCACGGGTAATCGCCTGGTCAAGCTCACGGGCTGTCTTTTGGCGAAAGCTGGGATCTCGATTGTGCCTGCTTGGTATGTATCTTCGTTGTACGGTCTACTACCTCTACTAACTTCCGCGCCGAAATGATGACGTGCATTCTTGATTGGGATACGCACGATTGTGGTATCTCTGCTCACGGCCGATTGGGCGACTTGGGCGGCTCGAGATGAGGGTCCAGAGTGTGGCGAGGACTCGTCACGCGGGAGACGGTGGTGGTTCGCATGTTGCTTATCTGGTGATAGCGACGAGGATGGCAGATGGGTTACGAAGTACTCGTGGAAGGCCCGTCGTTGGGCGATCGTCCGGCAATGGGGAGAAGCCTCGGCGAAGACGCTGGATAAGGCATTGCGGACGCTGAAAGGTGGACCGGTATGCTTCATGCTGGGTAAACGCTAGTAGACTACGTTATGTACAGCGCTCCAGGCGCAAACGAAGATGGTCACAACATAGCGAAGGATCTGAACCGATAGTTTACCGAAGACGTAGCGTAGCGGGATGTGGATGGAGTGAAGTGGGGATCGAGACGTCCGAGGTTGCCTCCGACCTCATCTCTCCTTTCTCAACCTCACCTCACCCCTGCTTAACCTCATCGCGTCCTCGAACATCACCTGCAGCCTGGGAAGCACTCATTGATACGCTTCGCGTGTCTTGGAGGCCTGAAAAAGGTAGCCAGTATACGCTCCGCCTGTGCAACCATCCCCTCCCTGAAACACCTTCAGCCGTCGGAGACGCGCTTCTGGAGTGAAACATGTTTTCCTCGACCTCAGCACACCCGGTGAAGGCGGCCTTCTCGTATCTCCTTGCTTCCAAATATCAGACATCATCCCGTGAATACAAATCGGCTTTGTGGCATGAGGGTGTTATTGTCCGCCAGTGCAGGATGAGCGCGTGACACGTCGAAGGTGCTTCTGATCTCCTTGTCATTTCCCATAACTTCTTCAAGAAACATTTCTTCCCCAGACATCTTGCACATTCGCTTCCTGGCATCTACCAGAATACCGACAGTGTCGCTCACGACAACAGCAAAAGGCAGCTTTTCCGGCAGAAGCAGATATCTCAATCTTCGCCACCACCATCATCCCCGACAACATCATCAACCATGAGACTCCTCAACATCCTCATCACCGCCCTCCTGGCCGTGGGCGCAACCGCGCACATGCAGCTCACCTACCCCGCTCCCTTCAACGCCTCCAACAACCCGCACCGCACAACCCCGGCAGATCCGTACCTCCAGTACCCATACGACTGCTGCGGCCCCAACGACCGCTGGATGTACCCCTGCCGCGGCTACCAGTCCCTCCTTGGCACGCCCGAAGGCGCGCCTACCGCTGAGTGGGAGGCCGGCAGCACTCAGGCGTGGACTGTAGCAGGCATCGGCAATCACTATGGCGGAAGCTGTCAGGTGGGGTTCAGTATTGATGGTGGGAAGACGTTTAGGGTGGCGACTAGCTATGAGGTACGTCTTCAACCACCTATTCACTACCTTATCGATGTTGAAAACGCTAATAGTAAATACAGGGCAACTGTCCACACCGCCTAAACGGCAACGGCCCAGCAGGCCAATCCTTCGACTTCACCATCCCCTCGGACGTGCCAACCGGCGTGCAGATCTTCGCTTGGATCTGGTACAACCGCGAGCAAGAACTCAACATGAACTGTGCCGCTGTCAACATTACTCCTGCGTGGCCGAACTACAACAGGTACCCTCCTAACATTGCGCCGACGTCAACATTAGCCTTTGAGGACCGCCCGGAGATGTTTGTGGCAGACGACGGGAATGGAAGTTTGACGCCGCACACGACTGCTGAGGTGAAGTATCCGAATCCGGGACCGGATGTGGTGGAGGGAGATGGCGCGTACCCGTTGCAATTGCCTTCTGGGGCGTGTGAAGGCGTGGGAGTGCAGGGGTATGGTGGAGAGACTGGAGAGGATGGGCATTCTGAGTAGGCGTGCTTGGGCAGTGTTTCAACATCCTGAAGTCTACTTGGAGCATGGAGACGTTGACGTTGCGAACTAGCTGATTGAACTGTATTCATTCGGACGGCGGGCCACTGGTTGGCCCGGCCGAACTGACAGGTAATTTCACGAAGTCTGATCAACGTGTGTGGTTCCAGAAACATGCAACGGCTTTTTGCGCAGATGACTAAGCAGCCGATCAACGTTGAGAGCAGTGTACCAAACTGGCCCTGATACACCTTGAGCCGCTTACTGGCATGCAGATATCGCTTCCTCTTCCTGTCAAACAGGTCAGGGCAGTCGACTAGCACTCTCCAGGGAACAGTACATGGAACAGAGACAGGTGGACTGAGCTTGCACGAGTTTCATTGTGCACAGCTGTCTGGAAGTCATCGCACTACCGGCATTGCGTAGTCGAGCTAGCCGGTAACCACCAGCCACGCACTAGTCGCACCAGGCAGACCTCCTGCTCATCCGTCTGATGCCGGGCTGCGCTCAGTCCATCTGATCTTCTCGACCGTCTCCACAGCCGTCTCCACTACCGTCTCCGTTCGCATCCGCATTTCGCGTCCTTCGTTCCGCCGCCTAGGCCGCCGCGTCCGACATCGTTGGTTCGGCTTCCGTGTTGGACCTCTTACGCTTCGCAGCTGGGCTTGGTCGATTGTCTGATCCGGCTTCCACACCCGACTGTGCGGCGGTGTTTGTCGATTCGGAATGTCAGTATGGGCGGCAAGGAGGGGAGAGAGAGTACACTGTGGATCGGCAGTATCGCCTTGAGGCGCTGTAGGGGATGTTGAGCCTGTTGTGAACTGCAGATCCGCAGTTTACTTTAATTGCAGCAGCGTGGGGCAACTTATCTCTGTCATGCCAGGGACCTTGTAATCTGGGCTTTTGGCATCACCCTTCCACATCCACCGGGGGGTGTTTTGGCGCACGACTTTGCCAAGCCGCTCACGTTCTCCCTGGCCCTTCCTCATCTTCCTAGTGGCGAAGTTCAGGAAGCACAGCGCGCGGTGTGTATCCTCTCCGTCCCAGTCCAGGCCGTCCACAAAGGTGTGTGCCTTTCCGCCCCCACCAGGTCCAGTGAAGATGCTAATGCCATCCAGGTCCTGCTTGATCGTAGCTGCCTTATCGAAGCAATGCCTTACAGCACGGAGCCACAGGAGGATAACGTGCTGATTCCCAGGCCTCGCCCTGCCGAGAGGGAAGGTCTCAGGGTCGGGCGCTTCGTCGGACATGATGTGTGCCTTTTTGATGATGCCCTTGGACAAGGTCTTGAAGACCTCGTTAGCTTTGAGACTGAATCGGCCTTTCGTGCCATAGTTATTCTGCGCAGTGTTAGTGAAGAGTCATGTGTGGAGGTTATGTTTACAGTGTCGCATAGTGAAAGTGAACTGCAGGTCGGCAGTTTGCTTTAGCTCGGGACTTACATCCTGGAGCGTCGACAGGCGTTCGACTTCCAGGGCGAGGTGTTCGTTGAGAATCTTGAGGTCGGAGGCGTTGCGAAGATTGAGGTATCCAGCGACGTGGCCGGCTACCTCTGTCGCTAGGGTCACCTTGACGACGTAGACCCCGTACTGGTCGTTCCCGGTGGTCTGGATCAATTCGTCCTCTTCGTCGAGCTTGTTGATGCTGTCGGCGCGGGAGGTAATGAGGACGGGCGGTTCATGGTCGTAGCTCGCCTGTGGGTAGGGATTGTCGGGATTCGGGGTGGCATCGCCAGCGTTGCCGGTGACCTTCTGCTTCTTGTCCGGCTTTGATGCGAGTGCCTTTGGCTTCGATTGAAGTGAACTGCCGGTCGGGACTTTGTCTGCCATCGCTTCTGGTTTCGATGGCCGCGACGTGATGGAGTTGTAAAGGATTGAGAGAGCGAGATGGAAGAAGTTTTTGTACTCGTCGTCGTCGCCGCACGGGCCGCAAAAAGTAAGGCAGGAAGTGATGCCTGAAAAGCAACGTGACCTGAGCGGGGATTTGCTGTGCCTTCCCGATTCGTCTTGTGCGCTCACCCTACTACAGTACGGATGCAAGGCCACATTCTCCAAACGTTATGTTGCATACCTATCATCTGAAAAGCCCCACTACAGCTTGGCCGTCGATGGGCATCGCCTGGAGTCGCCTGTTGTAGTATCTAAAAGAAATCAGCGCTGGTGCAAGTCAGAAGCTTACTGCCAATTCATGGCTGTTTGGGATCTCCTTTTGTACGACAGTGCCATCGGCTGCTGGAAGGTCCACCGGCACCAGGAAAAGTAGAAGGGTATATGGAGATGCAGTGCGACTTTCCCACTAGCATCGCTTAGTTCCGGGCCCCCCTTCAGACCTTCCTCTGCTTATGAAACCAATCGCTCTCTACTGGCTACGCCTATGCGCTGTCGTACCGTGCTTTTCTCCTACTTTCGAGCCTACCACCACAGCAGCCTAGTCAGATCAGCACGCTCCGTCTCCAGTTCGTCCATCCTTTGCCATTCCTTTCACCTTCGCCAATGTCAACCCACTGCCTTCCCCGCAGCCATGCGTGGCCTCTTCCCGACGGCTTTGCTGCTTTGCCACCGCCTCCTTGAGCTCAGTCATCGACTTCCCAAAGGCCTCCCAATCCCCACCAGCGTGCTTTGCCACTTTCTCCGCCAAGGCAATCAGCTCCCCCTCCTCCTCACGCTTGCGCTTGAGACTTGCCACCTCTATCGTGACGCCCTTAGCGTACTTGGTCATATCGACCTTGTCGTTGAGTATGCGCTGTGAATTGGTTTGCGACTGAGACAGCCGTTGCTCGACGGCCGCTAGCCTCCTCCCTCGTTCCGCCGAGAGCTGCTCAAATAGATCCGCACGAGCTGCAGTCTGCTCCAACTCCTCTTCAAGTCCTTCCACGACCGCCTTCAACTCGATGTTCTCTTTCGCTGTGGCTTCAGAGGCGTTCGCAGATCTGTGAGCCTGCGTGGCTAAGCTCGATGCTGCCAAACCTCTCTCGATGCACTTTGCCAGTAACTTGCCGATCGGCAACACGACGATGCAGCTCTGTTGCGGAGGTGGGGGGGAGCTCATGGTGGAGACAGTGATAGACAGCGTCGGAGAGCGTTGTTTGCTGCTCGAAGTGCCCGCTGTATCCTGACCAACTTGCTTCCCGGTATTCGACTCTGTGGCCCCTGACGGCGACGGCGGACAGCTGACTGCACGGTCGACGCTCGCCAGTGGAGATGGAAGTCGACGGAGTGCTACCTGGTTGGATGCAGGCTCCGGGTGGGTTACGCTTGGGCCTATTGTTTCCGTATATGTATCTGGAAGGCGTTCTGCCTTCCTTTGCCGATTCTTCGAGCTTCTTGAGCCAACGATTTGAAGGCCCCCTATACTTTGACATCTCCACTGAATGTGTTATTGAGTGCAATGAAGTACCTGTGTTCACTCCGCGGTAGAAGTGTTCAGCAGAAGTGGATTTGCAACAAGGAATCTGGATGCTGAATCTTGCATGTGAAGGCACCTACGAAAATGCAGTCACGATCGGTCGTACCTTCTCGGCTACAAGGCTCATTCACCTTGAGCGATACAAACCGTCTCGAACTGCGCTGCTCTTCGATCTTCGCCAAAGTCAATCATCTCAGCGATCCACAGCACCTTCAACCTCCAATACATCACTCTCCAGCTCAAAGAACGCCACGAACTTCGCCAGCATCCCCACGTCCTTCTCGGCTGTCTCAAGGTCCGCCTCGAATTTCGCGTACAGCTCCTCTGCAGCCGTCTCCATCACCGCATTGTGCTGCTCGAAGCGCTCAACCTCCGCCTTGCACTCCTCGATGCGCCGGTCGTTCTTCTCGCGGCTAGCTGCCCAGATCTCGTTGCAGGTCTTGACGTGGTCGACTCTCATCTTGCGGAGCTTCATGTCTTTCAGGAAAGTTTCGTACTCTCTGCCGTGTTGCATCTTGCGGTAAGCCTTCTCGACATCCTCGTCGTACTTGGGAGCGCAGTGTAGCTCGGTGTTTGTCTCCCCAGCGTCTAGGCACGTCAGTGTGTTGTCGACCATCAGGCATAAACAGAGATGATCACCTAGCGCCATTGAGTCGTCGCCGGTAACCATCTCTGACATGATGTTGCGCTTTCCTTTTGTTGAACAATGATGCGAGATGTGCTGATCTGTGTCGTTCAAAGCGAGTTTTGGAGCCGTATATCGATGTTTGGGAAGGTGGAGGAAGCAACGCTAGTATCAAAATAGGCAATATCATAACACTGTTCCGAATGCGATCATG
>JAKLLW010001484.1:0-14511 GCA_022814695.1 Neocatenulostroma microsporum
TTGCTCTTAACGCCGTCGCGCAAGCCAGCTCCGGATCGCCTATGTCCAGCTTTTCACAGCAGGTACACGGTCGCATTGCGCTGAGTATGGTACGGCCGGATTCGAGTATCGACTCCTCCGACAAGTGGGCAAGGTGATCTACGGGCTGTGGCCCGTCATGACTAGAGGTCGGACCGGGCATTCGGTAGCTAGTCGTACACAGCGCAGACATGAGAGCGTGAGCCAGATTGTCTATCCCCTCGCTCTCCCCAAGCCATACCAGCACCCGGGAAGCACATCTGTAGATGTCTCCCATCATCGCGACCTGCGTAGACTTCTCAATATTGTTCGACTGGTCAATGCATATCTGGTCTGCCCACAGATACCTCTTCGTATCGGGGAGCCTGAAGCGTTGTAGGGCCTGATACAAAGATGCTGTGATAGCCATTGCACAGTCTTTCCCAAGCCTCAGCTTGTGATCAAAGACGGCTGGGCCCCATGCATAGGAGATAGCCTCGTAGCATCCACATTGCTGGGCGCCATGAGCGCAGGCAACGTCCTCCGTTCCGCCTGAGGCAGGCTCGTTGCTCCAAAGGACTCGGCGCTTAGCTTTGAAGGGCTGCACAGCTTGAAGATCTGCGAGCTGGACGTGCTTGATTCGAGCATGCAGAGGTGTGCCGAAGGCACCTGGTAACAGCTCCAGTGTGCGTATCTCGCCATCATCAAGGGAGGTATATATAAGTATCTGACGAACGTTGGTCTCCGGCATCCTGCAATCGTTTGAGTAATGCTAGAAGTACGTCCCAGTGTGTTCAGCTGTGGAGAAGATGGAGAATAACATTTACAGAAAGAGCAAGGCTGGGAGGCAACAGAGAAGTTGGAGACGGCAACGCGGCACGGAGATGGCCGGGTCATATCAGGCTGAGATCTCACACAATTGTCGCAGCAACAATGTCACTATCTGCAGCGCATATAGGACTTCGACTGGTGTAAATGATGGGCAACCGTAGCTTAGAGATACGTACCGACTTTATGTACTTCTCTGACCTAAGCTGCCGCTGTCGCCGCTCACGACGAGCCTCCTTCGATGCGTATTGCTGTTATTGAGCTCATCAGGACAGCAATGCTACGCACGATCCTGCCACTCAAGCCGTCACTGCCACCGTAGCAAGCGTAGTCGGCTCAGGCGCTGCCGTCCTCTTCGCCTTCTTCACCGGGGCCTGCGCCCAAGTCGCCAGATTCATCGCTTGGGTGCCCGCGGCCGTGCCAGCATCGTACAATTGCGCCACTCTGGCAATGTCGCCCGCCGAGATGCCAGCGGAAGCATAGTCCACATTACCGCCCATGTAAATCTGTTGCGGATCGCTTTCCCTACCGTTCGGCCAGCCAACCAGGACAGCGCCGTTAGGAAAGTTGGACTGGTCTGAGCCGCTGCTTGCCGACTGGTATGAAGCATAGTTCATAATGCTGTCGAAATCGAAGGGAGTGGACTGGACCTCGTCTGCGTAGATTGCGTCGCCAGTGTTGATGGTGAGATACTCGGCGGCTTCTTCGAGATAGTCTTTGGCGAGGCTGTAGCTGTCGCAGCTACATTGAGGGGTCATCAGTCCAAATACGCATGAATGAGGGAAATAAGGTTGACTTACATCATGCCCATACGCTCCTTTGCATCAGTCACGTCGCCGAAGTCGTCGTCTGCTGCGTCTGCGATCCAGCCCAGCACGTCGGCGTAACCTCCAAGGTTCTCGCAATGGTAGTCGAGGTACAGATTGCGATCATTACGGCTGAACTCGTGGTCGAGTCCAATGGCGTGGCCTGGTTCGACGTTAGTTAATCACAGCTCAAATGGTTATCCACTCTCAGGACGTACCAAACTCATGCGCCATGACCAAGATCCACCTAGCCTCCTCATTCTCGTCATCCATCAAAGCCTGGTTATAGTCGCAGTACTTCATAGAATGCCTCACAGGCGTGGTGATGTCCGCATAGTCATACCCAACAGTAGTCTCAGTCTGACACTGATCTGGCGTACCACCCCACTCAATCTGCAAAGCATCCATGATCGTCCCATCATCATCATCCCCATCGCCGATCTCGTAGCACATGCAAGGCTCATCGTCAGCATCAGGGCAACGCGGGTCTTGAACGATCTGAAGAGCAGAGACACCGTCGAAGATGGCGTTTTGCCACATCGGAACGGCTTTCTCGAGGATAGGACGGAGGAGGGTAGCGGCGTCTTCGTTCTCGTAGCAGTACCGGAGCATGCGTGGACCGCCGGTGGGAGGGTAGGATGGCCATGGACCGCGGTCGGCGGTGGAGCCCCAGTTCTGGACACTGAGCCAGCGCTTGTCTAGGGTAGTGAAGGCGTTGGTGGGAATGGCGGAGACGTTGGCGGGCGTGCCAGTAGCGAGGACGGTAGTGAGGAAGCCCAGAAGGGCGAAGAGAGAGAGGACGACCATGTTGATGGATGGAGAAGTATCTGTAGTAGATATGTGTTGACAAGGTGGTCGGTATCGGAAGGTGTTCGTGTAGGAGAAGGTGTGTGTTGGTGTGCCCGTGTGTTAGAGGACGTTTTGTCGGGATGTCGGTATGAGAAGGATGTATTGCGACTCGATGGTATTTTATATTGTTGAAGGAAGCGGTCGTTTGCTCCACCTGACCGTTGCGGAGCCGCATCCATGGAGGAAGTCACAGTGGCGCCGATCCCTGCTGAATTGAGAAGGAACGACATTGAATGCAGGCCAGAAGTGACTCAGTCAAGCTATGAATTGTCAAGACCGCAAGTGAAGTGAACAATGACGGCACGCACTCATTCATGATCCGTAGAAGGGAAGATAATGAAGGAGAACGACGCCTGCTAGAATTTCAATCGCCGGCAAAAGCAAGAGTCGATGACTGGAGTCAGCACAGCAGCTTGCTCTACCAAGACCTACCTTACGTCCGAGTTCATTGGACAGCATTCGACATGATGCGTCTCAAGCTGATGCAAGGCCTTTCTTGAGGTATCTCATTCACTTACAACGTCCCGCAAACATCATCAAAGGTCGCCCACGCAAGCCTTCAACCGTGTATGTGCATATCGCCATCACCTTCCGGAGTAATCGACCGAGGGCACCTGAAAGACAGAAACCGAGTCGTTTCCTTGGAGACAGTGGTACTGATCTTCACCCACTCCGGGTCCGTTGCATTGTGGTCCCGATGAGCGGAATGACTGAGAGCTCCAAGACGTCTCTCGTTCGTTCAGATCTATACACAGCATCCATTGCTCCCCGTGAAGCGCGAAATATCCAGATTTACGGCATATACACGGCGTGGCCGTTTTCAGTGACCCCTTACACTTTGGCCTTCAAACCTTCCTTCTCTTTCATCTCGTTCAACACTCGCTCGGCGACCCGAAAAGCCGCCAGTCCAGCTGGAAGCCCTGCATACGCACTAGCATGCAACAACGTCTCGCGGATCTCCAGTATGCTACATCCATTATGAACCGCTCCACGTACGTGTACGCCCAACTCATGTTCTTTTCCCATCGCCGTCAGCATGGCGAGGTTCAGAAGCGACCTTTGCTTCCTGTCCAGACCGGGCCGCGACCATACTGCTCCCCATCCGAGTTGAGTAGCCAGGTCTTGTATGGGTTTCGAGAACTCGGAGACATTGGCTGTCGAGCGATCAACGTGGGCGGCTCCTGTGACGGCACGGCGGATGTCTATGCCTGCATCGTACAAGGTCTGTAAGGCGGACTGTATTCCTCGGCTCTTGTCGTCCATCATACTTGTCATCTGCCTTCGTGATGATGGAGCAGAGACCAAATGTTCCCTGGAGGCTGGAGCTGTGGTGTTGAGGCCGAGGAAGGATTCAAGGAAGCTTGGTGAGGTTCGGAACCGAATGTTGTTTCAGCCTTACGCATTTCGAGAATACAACGACAGTGCACATGCTACCCATTGCGGCGGTTACAAAGATATACTGGGGGTTGACCAAGAACTTTAAGCAATCCTTCATCATCGTTCGTACATGTATATACATCATCGTCCAAGCCTTCAGCACTCAACATGCTCTCAGTCACATGAAGTTGAACCTCGTCTTGAAGTGGTCAGAGAACTTCCCACCCAACGACCTCTTGTTCTTCGCCGCACTACTCCCCTTCTTAACAACGTTGACTTCATCCCCGATCGTCCCGTCCTCACCCTTAATGAACTGCCAAGTCAAAGCACTCTCATTATGAAACGTCAGCTTGCTATACCCATAATGCAACTGGTCCAACGCCGCGGTGATGTTCAGCGTCTCGTTCGCCGGCAAGCTCGAGTGCGACTCGATGTTCCCAGCCATACCGTTGACGATATGCGTCATTGACACACCCGGGTTCGTCATGTAAGTGTTGTTGTCTAGCACCGAGGCGGTGTCGATCGAGAAGTTCGATTTGCCGTACCCGGTAAACTTCATAGGCCACATACGTTCATACCAGTGGATGTGTCCGGCCAAATACATGTCTACTCCCGCATCCAGTAGTAGCGCCTCCCACGCATCCCTAACATCGGCTTGGTAACTGCTGACTTCAGAAGAGTACATCGGTCGGTGGGACATAGCAATGATCCATGGCGTCTTCGTCTTGTCCACGGAGGCCAAGTCGTTCTTCAGCCATTGGTACTGCTGGTACGCATCATTCTGCTTCCACTTGTTACCGTCGATCTCGCCGAAGGGACCAGAGTCGGTGATATACGTCTGCTCTTCCGTCGGCAAGGTCTCGTTGGAAGTAGTGTCCCGGACAAAAGGCCATTCCGGCGAGTAAGCGTAGTCCGTCTCTCCATCCAGCGATATGAAATGGGCGAGACCGTAGTCAAACGAGTACCAGAAGTTCCCCACCCCTCCCGTCTCAGCACCAGGCATACGGAAGCGGAATTGGTAAGCTGTGAAGTTTCTTTGGGAAGGCGGGCAAGAGTAGTACGTCAAGCCCGTAGCGTTGGCGGTGGAGTTCGTCTGGTTGTAGTCCAAATAAGCAGTCAACTCGTTAAGCTCTCCATCGAACTCGGCGCAGGCTGCTTCGTGATTGCCGGGCATGACCATGTGCGGAACCTTTGCAGTTATGCTGTTCATCCACTAGAAGCGATGGGTGTAAACGTCAGCAGATGCGTCAGACAGCTTCCAAGAGTCGGACCCGTAAGACCTACGTTCTGCCACAGGTCAAAGTTCGACTCGTACACGACGCTCATGTCTCCTCCCTCTGGACCACCTTGGTTCGGGACTTCGCCAGCAGGCAATGGAGTGTTGTACTCAGCCGGAAAAGGCGCTGGCGGAGTATTAGGTAGCTCAGTCGAAGTACCATTGTAGCAAACATCCCAATCCGCCTCGCAAGGCAAGATACCAGAGTACCAATCATCCGCATAGCTGATATCTCCACCGTGCCACAAGAACGAGAGCTCGTCTGCATCTGTGCCCTGTTTCAAGTACTTGTGTGTCCCCTTGGCATTGGTGTATCCCATATCGTTCAATACTGCGACTGTGAACGCGCTCTTGTCTCCTGCCGCCATGGCAGTCTTGAAGCTCATGATGTGGGATGTCGTGGTGCCGTTGGCAGCTGGGATGCGGTAATAGTAGGTGGTGCCTGCAGTGAGGTTGGCGAGCTGGACGTTGTGGAAGAATTGCGAGCATTGGGTCACTTTCACTTCGGAGCAGGGAGGAGTGCGGTCGTAGCTGCAAGTAATATCGTCAACGTCGTCAATCGAGCGCACCCGGTCTGCTCTGCAATGCACTTACGTGGTAGTATCCCCATGAGCGGTATAGCACAGATCATCCTTCTTCGTTCCATAGTGCACAGCCGGAGCCTTGCCCAGTCCAAACGGAGTCTGGTAGTGGATGTTGATGCCGCCTGGGATGTAGCCAGTGGATACAACGTTGATGTTGTTCTTGGGCTTCTTGCTGGCGGGCCTAACGGCAGGAGGCTCGACTAAGCGGATGAAACCTTTACCATTGCCGTTGATCGTTGGGTCAACCCAATCGGCGATTGGGACATCGGGACCGTTGTAAGGATAGTTGGTGTAAACATCACGGCCCTTGACGTCCTTTGTCGGTGCTGCATTGACGAGGCAAGCGCTGAACAGCGCTGCGGAGCCTAGGACAGCTTTCATACTGTCGTGTTCGGCCTGCTGTTAAACGAGAGGGCAGGAAAGGTTCAAGAATGATAGGAAGAGGAGGCTGAAAAGGTTATGTATGCACCTTACCTGTACCTTTCCCGAAATCTCGTCTCTACACCTTCTCGACCTGCTTCTTTGCAGCGGGAGATTGCCCTGCCGACGCATCGAAGTGGGCTTCTACCAACCAGGGCTGCGAGTACAGCCAGGCTTCCTGGTCGATAGAAGGCGTTGTCGGCGACGTCCTATCTCTGCGATGCACACTTGCACGTGAGCTGCAGTAGCGGAAGAGGAACAGGAAGGACGAGAAGCAGGACCCGGGCTAGCCAAGCTTTGCTTTTGTGGCCAATCACAGTGTCTAGATCTCCTGCCAAGAACTGCGGAGCATCCGGACATGCCGGAGTCAAGTTCACTTCCATCTTGTCTTGTCTCTCGCTGCACAGTACATGCATATATAAAACGGCTCTGGTCATACTATCGCCAGCTCTTCGACGTACACAGCGATCAGACAATCCAGCAAGCTCAAGAACCAGCCTTTTGGACGTTGACATGATCCATGGCTAAGGCCACACCCTTCGCAACCTCACGCCTCACGCACATTGTGATCGGCGGTTTCAGGTAGCGCAGGAGGTATGCGCTCTTGTGAGTCGCCTGCAACTTCCATCGCATCTAACAACGCCTTCACTACATCTTCATACCCGTTCGAAGCAGCCAAGAAAAGCGCCGTTTGGCCCCATCGATCTTGAGCGTCGACTTCGACTTTCTTCGTGGCTAGCAGCGCCTCGACTATGCCGAGATGTCCTCCCCTAGCTGCTTCGAGCAGCGGACTACACCCATACTTGTCCCTGGAGTTTACGTCAATGTCATCCGCAGCCAGTAATACCTTGACTACGCCTTCGTGACCCTGCAATGCGGCTTCCGCTAGCGCGGTCGAGCGACGGCGATGTCTTGCGTTGACATGCACCTTCTGCGTAGCTAGTAGCATGCTGACCACCCCTTCATGCCCTTTCGCAGCGGCGGCCAACAGTGGCGTCGTCCCATATTTGCCTCTTTGTTTGTCGACATCCACTTGCCCTGTGGCTAATAGCGCCCTGACCACCCCCTCATGCCCAAGCTGGGCCGCCGAAAGCAATGGGGTCAGGCTGTGTTTATTGGGCAAATCGACCAAGTGGCGTGTCGTTGAGTGCGTTGGAGAGGCGCCCTCGTCAGGGTCAGACCTTCCATCGCTATCCGAAGACCCTTGTCGTCTAGAAGAGCTCGAGGCTTCTGTGCTTGATGTCGTGGCCGATGATCGCGCTCTATCCCTGCGGCGATCTCTCAGACCGGGGCGACTATCTGGTGGACTCAAACTTGCTCGCTCGTGACGCCGCGCACTTTGGCTTACTGACTCGGTGTTTATTAGTTCGGGCGCGGATGCGCGTGCCGCCACTTCTACTATAGGCTCTAATCGTTGCAGTAGCGAAACCAGGGGCTCCGAGTCCAGACTCGTGTGCAGCATTCGCGCACGTAGGCACGCTCGTATAGCAGCTACCAGGATTGGGGAGGCTGCGTCGCAACGCAGCTCTTCCTCTTTGGGCCATTCGCCGAGAGGGTACTCCGCGAACAGTTTCGAGAAGTCTGTCGAAATAGCGACGCGGGTGGCGGGTTCTTCGACTGGCGGGTTTGCATGACCTGCTGTACAGTCCGAAGCTAGTTCGAGAAGGGCGGCTGGATTGCTATGTTGCACCGCCTCCGAGGAGCGCCTTGCTTCGTGATGTGCGTCATTGGGCCGTCCAGACTGAGACGGCAGTGTGGCATCCAGCTCTCTTGGGTGAGATGCAGCAGGAGCTGACTGGGTGTGGAGGTCGGGATATGGTGCTACTTCCTGGTCTTTGGGATTGGCTGAAGTTGTGAGTGACCCGGATTGCGAGTCGTTCCCTGCTCGATCGGACAACTTGCTCGAGAAAGTTACAACCTGAGTATCCCGCCTGAACTCAACAGTCAAATCGGAGTTAGGGTCAAGGATAGCTTGGATGAAAACCGGGCTTGTCAAGCTTAGTATACCAATACACCTTCTGATGGTGTCTGAACAAGGCATCAACTGCTTGCCAGAACGGCTTAGTAAGCTGTCGACCTCATATCTTAGCTCAGCTTCGGTACGACTGAAGTTAATCGTCCCTCTGACAAGTCCGGCAAGGTCATCGATCCTCGAGCGAGTGGTATTCGTGGCGCTTAGATTTCCGAGAGAGATACGGTATCGCTCCAAAAGGTCCGCTAACGGGGGTTTAAACGTGAAGTGAAAGGGAAAGACATGCTCATGCATGAATCCCCAATAATTCTTCCTGAACAATACTCCGTGCGGACTAATGGGTAACTCGACGATAGAGAGTGCGAGCCGCTGAGCGTCAATAGGAGAGATTGCAGTCTCCTCGTTGAGGCGTAGCCACTGTCCATCTTCTTCTCCATCCCCGGCCGGCTGTAAACAGTGCAGGTCTTTTGCGCTAACGTCCATAGCACGTGCCCATTCGAGGACCGTGCCAGCATTGTCAAAGTGTTCTCGAGGCTTGAACTGCCAGTGTTGCGTCTCCGGAACATATACTGCGGCAGAAGAGTCGGCAACATCTTCTGCCTTGGCATCGTCTTCTGCCCTGGGATCGTCTTCTGCCTCGGGAACGAATTTGCTTTGGCAACATCTTCTGCTTTGGAGATATCTTCTGCTTTGGAAATATTTCCTGCCTTGGCCGCGTAAAAAGGCTTTGGCGCCGGCGGCACCTTTGTTAAGTTACGCTTCCTAATGCCATAGTCGCCACCAACATCATAGGCCTTTATGCCTCCGCCGAAGCTGAGTGGGAGGCAGCCCATACTTAGCCAGAACAGAGAGGTCAAAGGAATAGGCTCTTCGTATAGAGTTCGTTCCTGGGTAACATGATGCGGCTTGAAATACAACTCATCCCGTATCGTCTCATCCCGCTCGAGTCGGCGACGCCACCACATTACGCCAGCAATGCCGCTCAATCTCAAGGTCCTCTCGCTGTTCTTCCACTTTCGTTCTGGCTCCTCGATCACCAGGCGAAGGGCGTTGTCCTCGCGGTGCTGCTCCCCGTCGTCCCCGCGTGTGCTAAAACGACCATGGAGGCCTAGAGGTAATAGCCACAAGCGATGAACAGTGAGCCAGCTCTCGCCATGCCGTACGACGAGCCCTTTCCCATATATCGGCTTGCGAATTGATGGGGCTAGTAGGGAAACCAAGTTCACCCAACCTGTGATCGAGTGTACCCTTGAAAGCGGCAAGAAAGGCTTGTTGAAACTTAAGGTGAAATTCTCGGCTGCCACGGGTGGACGGTCCAGTCTTGGAGTGTTCGCTTGCAGTACTAGATACTTGTAGCCAGGTATGCGCCAGCGTTTCGTGATGTAGTCTGTGTCTTTGGAGTCCACAGCGGCAAGAGCTCTGTAGCGCTCGCTTCTTGTCTGTCGAAGCACCAATATCGGTCCTGCGACACCAACCAGGGCTATGAGTGCTAGCAGGACGGCGAGCCAAGTACCGATGACTCCAGCGACACCAGACTTGTCAGCCATCTTCGGGAAAGGCGTCCTGGGGTCGGCAATGGGTCAGTTGAATAGGCGTTAGTCCAGGGTATCGTATCCGAGTTGGCAAAGTCGGATTGCAATTGAAGAGTCCACCCTCAGCTGCTCCAATGCGAAGTAAGGCTGCGTTCTGGCCCCACAAGTGGATAAACCAAGCCCGCCACGTCATGCATATGTACGCTCGGTACACCATCCAATGAAAACATCCAATGCACGGAGAAAGTATTTCGGCAGATCTTGCTGTGTTGCGGTTGAGGCTACGACTGGCTCCGTCGAGGGCCACTGGCCGGTGACTGAACGACATGCTGAAATTGGCGATGGTACGTTGAGTTCAGTGCTGCACAGCGCAACACGCCACAAGAGGTCTGTTGCGAGGCTTAAGGTCATCAGGGCAGCATTGTGCATAAAAAGGCATGCCCTCTGATCACAGCCTGTCTGTCACTGCTCAATGATGCTCCTGCGGTCGACTTGCTAATACTCTGAGCACTGTATAACACTCAGCACCGTAAATGCACCGCGGGGCGTTCTCGGAGCCAGAAGCATACCCGCCTGGGTTAGTTGCAATTGCGACAGTGCAGCGCTTCATGCATCACTCTTCCCAAGGAGCCTACTCTGTCTGGCAAGAAGCTCAACATTGGGCCTGTCCCGCTTCTCCTGAGTAAGCTTCAAGTCGGGAAGATGGAAAGATCGGGGCTCGCCCTTCTTCAATGAGCCTTCTCCATCCTCGACCACTGCATGCTCCCACCACTGGTGCACGCTTTACGATTCCAACACTGCGCGCATCTCAGCACCTCGACGGCACTCCAAGCCCGCTCGTAGTAAGTGCTGTCAACAAGGCTGATCATGGCATCGCATAGCGTAACAGCCAAGGGTAGCGTATTAATGCCACGCTCCTTCTCCTGTACGTTATCCTAATCGATGCAAGCGTGATCCTGTAGCATAGATCAGTCGAAGACAGCCACATATATGAGCTCGAGGATCAACGCACGATCCAGAGAGCCAGCCGCTCGTGCTTGACTTCTTCGTTCTCCTTGAAAGAAACCGTTAAACGGCATTCATTACTCGCCTCCACTGCGTATTGCTATCATCGTCCGGTACATCACCACCAATCCAGCGATACGAGATGAAGATCACGAAAACGTCTTCCTGTCCTAGCATATGTTCTGCTATATCGGCGGAAAATCCTCTTGTCAAGCCCGCGGAAGAAACAGGCAGCCTCTTATGCGCTTTGAAGTCGTCGTACATTACGTAACAGAAGTCGCCAAACATACGTCGCTCCTCGGTATCCGCGGATAGGAAGCGTGCATACATCACTCTCAGCGTCCAGAATACGTCGCTGTCAGCAGCATGCAGCGCAGGCCGCATATTCTCCTGAAGAAGGCTTCTGTACTGTCGGCGTAGCTCCGCTTGGTGCAAGTGGGCCGACACCTCGGCGTCGGATGCGATGTCTAGCTCTTTGGCGGTGATGTTTGGGTGTGCACGCTCCAACCTCTGTCTGGTGGTTCTGCGCAAAACACCTTCAATGATATTACACACTATCTTGCCATCCGGGTTCTCACTGAAGACCGCATAATCCAACGCACTGAAGCCCTGTTCGTCATACGTGTTGAAGTCAACGCCCGCGTGTGCCATAAGCCTGACATACTCCGTGTGCTCCTTCGAAGGCTCCTGACAGCACGCTATCGGAGAGCTACATGTGCCGTTCGGTGCGTTCCACTGTTGTAAGGCCTCGTCGCATTGGCCATCGCTCCACAACGCATTGCCGTAGAAGAACTTCGAGTAAGCCGTGACTGTCGGGCCTCCGCCGACTTGGCGAGACTGGGCCGCTTCCGCAACACGGACGGCCTCCGCAGTCTCGTCGGCGGCGATGAGGCAGAGACTAAGATGATTCAGATCTACGGCCTCCCATATTCTCGCCTGTCTAGCGTAGATGGAGTGAGGAGCTTCCGTGCGAATGCGTTCCTGCAGGTCACGAGCCCGCTCAATTCGTTCTCGAAGCTGAGCGCTTGCGGCAGATAGCTGGCAGGGATCACGGACATCCTGTTTGCGAGACATGTTGTACGTCAACATGCCTTCGGTTCCTATGGCGTGGCACAGTGCGACATCCCTCTCGAGGGTAGGAGGGAGGTGGAATGCCAGGGAATACTGCTGTTGACTTGCCTCACGGGCCTCGAGGAATTTGTTGCTGTGTCTAAGCACCGTCGATAGCTCACCCAGAATAGACGCTCGCTTCAATGAACCCGTCCAGGGAAAGGCATGCAGAGCTTGCTTCAACAAATTCTCAGCCATGCTTTATTGTCCCATTCGCCGTCTGATAGCGCCCAGATCAAGTAAGAGGTCTTGTCTGCGTGCAGCGGCGTCCGGAAAGCCTGGTACCTCGCAGATTGCCTGAGCTTCCTGTAACGAGCGGAGTTTTTCTTGCCATAATGCCTGCTTGTGATAGTTGTCCGCCCTGGACATAATCTTGAGGTACTCACGGACAGCGTTGCGCGCCATGGCGGGTAGTCATCCCACAGTTGGCATTCGGGACGGGAAGGACGAGGCTCGAATTAAACACAGCTCAGGTTGCGATTCCCTCCTTAACTTGTTGCCGACCGTGATTTAAGGCTCGCCATGTCAGATGAGGGAATACTTACCAATTCTGCCACGTCACGGTGCATGTCGCGCTGCACGTGTTATGTACGGGTCCACTACAGGACAAGAGGATCGATACTCATGTGAGGGAGAGCCCACGCTACGAAAGGTCTGTCGGCAGGGACGACTGTGATATGAGTTGGCGGCAGGTTAGGTCCTGGTAAGAACTTCACGAGACTACGAAGGGAAGACTTGACTCGCGGCGGAGTTCCCAGTCTAGCCGAAAAAGGAAGAACCGTGCCCTATAACGGCTTAGCGTGACATGGCCATGGATTTGTTCATCGATTTGACCAGACGCTTCCGAGGGTCGGTGACGATGGACGTGGCCGCCCATGATTTCCAGTAGAGGAGCCTATCGTGACTCTATGAGAGAGCTACGCCGCACACCGATGGCACTTACTCCCTTCGGGAATACGTGCACACCCTCTGGATTTTAGTGCATGCCCTCTGTTACAGATCGGATCGTTATAAACGCCTAGAGGACGATACAATGGCGAGTTCAACGTGTTGACTTTTGGAGAAGGCGGCCATGTCTAATGTCACCAGGCCTCGTTCCCACTTCACCATCCTAGGAGGTACGAACGAATTCATAACTTGTACCATGTCGCCTGTTCACCAAACAACCACGTTTACGGTCGCATGCCGGCCACGTGCACTATAGCCGGTAAGGCTGAAATGACTCGGACTACAGCCCCTTGCAAGGAGGGAGTCCCAATATAGCCCAGAATCTCGCCCCCAACCTCATATCGCTTCCTTAATTGTTTCATACTTATCAGCCAGTGCCCACTCCAAGCCAAAAGACTTGCCCTCTGCCCTCAGTCCTCTAGGGCTTTAGTAAACCCAGGCATGTTCCGCGACCATATGCGAGGCTTACAGATGCAATGGCCTGTGCGGATCTCACCAGCGGTGAACGGGGCAGAAGGACCAAAAGGATGGTCGTCCCCGTCGTATTACACGATGTGGTCGATCGCCCCAAGCCAAAGCAGGTACTGCCACCGAGATGTTACGTTTTCTCTCCACAGTCGTTACCTTCAACTTCATCCTTCTGGTCACTGTCCAGCTGGGCGGCGCGCACGCAGAGACGCTAGCATCGACGACCTCCACCACTGGGCTGGCTGATCAAGTCGCGACGTTCATACTATCGGGTCTCGGCACTGCTGGCACCAGCTCTTCGACGGCATCAAGTTTCTCGATAGCGCAATATGCTGCGTCCTTCTCGGCACGGAACTACACCAACAGTTCCAGCACTGTGTTTGCTACCGGCAGTACGAGGTTTTCCCGGTCAACGAGCCTTACAGGCACCGAGAGTGACATCGCCAAGACATCTACCCACAGCCTGCATACCACGGCCGTTTCTGCGACATTAGCATCAGCAAGTCCTCCTTCCGCCGGGGCGCATCGGTATAGCGATACCGCCGTGGCCTTGGTGGCGGCGAACAGCACTTCGCGCTCCCTGCAACTACCAAGCTCTACGGGCACTGGTCTGTACGCGACCAATGGTGCGGCTTCGAGCCTTCTCCCTTCTGCGCCTCGGACAGGTCTGAGCTATGCGCATCCAGCAATATATGGCACCAATGGCACGGCAGCAAGCCTGTCGACCGCTTCTGCGACGGCTGTATCTTCCAGTCCGCACAATACAACTGGCGTCCCAAATAGAATTCACAACACCACTTCGCCATGGACCGTAGCGCGGAATGGAAGTGGTAAGTGGTACGAGAACGCAATAGCAGGGCGAGTAATAACACCGTCTGGCAGGTACGAGCTACGCCAGCAAGTGTAACAGCGAGTGGCAAGCCTACCACTCCAAGACAGAGGATTTCTCGATAACCGCATCAGCTATTGAGTACAACTCAACGTGGGTCGCTACATGGTACACTGCGGACCTCACAACACTCTGCGACGGCAATACGCAGATCAACGGCCCACTGCGACCAACATCATCGTCCACGATGCTCTGGTCCACGGAGTCCCCATCGCCCACAGCAGCGATTCCAACACCAAGCTGCAGTGTCCAGACCTCTGACTGTCATGCTCTCAACATCTCCTCCTTCGGCTATGAGCCCAAGGGCTGCACGAGCAGCTCAACAGGCGATGGCGGCCCATGCACAATCCAAGGGAGCGACATCCAGGTTCTCTACTTCGCCGCGCCGACTGCCTCGAGCAACGCCACTTACTCGAACAGCACAAGAGACGTTTGTGCAGCTTCTCCTAC
>JAKLLW010001485.1:0-14504 GCA_022814695.1 Neocatenulostroma microsporum
AGCCATGTGAAGCGCTGTCCATCCACTGCCATCTTGTGCGTCGACATCGAATCCTTTCTGATCGGCAAGGATTTCGACTATTGGCAATCGGTTGTAGGAGGCGGCCCAATGCAGAGGCAATCGTTCGTCGTCATCACGCCGATTTGCGAGGCGTTTGTCTGCGTTGAGGAGTGATTCGACGAGGTTTGCTATCCCACAATCAGTGCGTGCTCCGGATATAGCCCAGGAGGTGCTCAGTGCATACTTTGACCTTCGCGCGCTGCGGCGTGTATCGCAAATCTTGACTGTTGCGCATCGGACTCCATCTCTGGCCAGAGGAAAGTGGGACGGTTGGGCGTCGGCTAATCGTAGCTTCTCTGCGGGTAGATCCGCCGATAACAATTGAGTCACGTGTGGCGTATGCAGGGCTTAGTGACAATTTGCGCCCCTACCATCGCAATTCGTTCTCGACCTTCCAGCGACCCTCACGGCTGCTTCGTGGTCGCCAGATTATCTGAAGAGCTCGTCCAGGTCTCTTCGACTATCTTCCAACACTATTGCGGCCGCAAGATGCCTGATGGCCAATACATAAGCTCCAGTGTCGTTTGGGATAGAAGGGAAGGCGGCAACCTCCAGTGTCACTGACCCTCGATGTACGGCCTTCTCGCTCTCGGATGAGACAGCTCCCTCAGACGTGCACAGAAAGCGACCTTCAGTTGCCGCCTGCCTCGACAAGCACACTCAGACCGCCTTTCTCGTCAATCCGTACATTCGGTCCGCCGGAATGCACCCTCAAAGCTTTGTTGTAATATGAATCCACCACCTGCAAGAGCGGCTTGATCAAACGGCCTTCCTGAGTGCGGCCAGCCGTCTTGTCGTCCTGATCGTGTACCAGCAGCTGATAGTCCACACGAAGGCGACTGAGAGGTGCAATGCTTAGAGTACGGTACTTCGGTCCGCTGAAGGCGAAGTCGTCGTTGGCTTCCATCGTAAGTGCGAAGGTCAGGAAGTGGGTGGAAGGATTCTCGAGGTGATAGTGTAGGATGACGGTGTCGGTTCCATCGTTGCTGTGTGCTACCGTGCAAAGCACTCGAGGCTCGGATGTTGGCAGGTTGAGTCGTGGCACAGCGAGGCTGGTGGTCACAGCGTCCGAGCCAGCAGTTCGGGACCAAGTGATGTTAAGCGAGAGCTCGAGGTTGGAAGGTCGGCGGTCGTCGAACGAATGCTTCCTCGTAATCAGTTCAAAGTTCTTCTTCGCGACATGATCGGGCTCTAGGCTCTCGTCTTCCAGCGGCTCGGGGTCTAGCAAGGTACAAGCAGTGTCCAGAGCTTCTCCGGCCATTGACAAGCTCACAGAGCGAATCAGGAGACTAGCTGTCGCAGATGACCGCAATTGTGTGCCCAGCCGCCAGCGCTGCGGAATGCCCTCAGGCTCATCTCCGCTGTCATCTAAAGCCATGCTGAAGTAGCTAGGCCACGGCTCGGAGTATAGAAGCGGCCCAAAGCTGTACTTCGTCTCGAAGGGCATGCCGATTTCTAATTCGATCGCCATGGTCTTCGCCAACGGTGTGTCCGGATCGGACAAAAGTGTGTATCTGACCTCTACAGCTAAGGACAGCGAAGACGGCTCCGCTGAAGCATGAATGAACAGTGAGGCCATATGTGATGCTGCAGCGTCCAGTTTCCCGACTCCTAGCTCGCGTGCATTGTCATGGTCTTTCCAATACATATGGAGCGCTCCTTCAGTCGGGGAGGCAGAGAGCACAGCAATGGCATCCACGGCTTCTGCTTCATTGTTGATAAGCTCGACATCAAGTTTGATGGTCTCATTGACATAATACAGTTTCTGCAGGTCGTGTAGCCGCAGATCCAGCTTCGGAGGCTTTGGATGAACCATGACGATGGTTGTGTCCGTGCGCGGGAGCAACTTCTGCTCCAGTGTGTCGTTATTTTGCAGGTACAGATGGCACGCACGGAGCGATGCTGCATCAGAGTATTCGTGCTCAAGCCGGAAATGTTCATTGTCCATAATGAGCTCAACTCGCTGCACGCTGAGGTCACCAGCCTCGCGGAAGGTCAAGCAAAAGTTGAAGATGCGCTTCTGCTCATGCTGAAGGGTCAAGTCCGCTTCGAGGCTCAAAGAGCCACTGCCGTCCTCCGCAGTTTGCGACAGATCTACGAGTGCATCTTCTTTCGCGGACGTGGTTCCCGCCTTGGCTTGCCGGATGGTCACATCCCTGCCATTGCTCAAGTAGACCTTCAGCTCTGTCAAACCTATGGATGGCGTCTGAGATGCAGCATGAGAGTGTACCACAACCTGACAGTCCAGCGCCTCGCCAACGTAGGTCTCTTTGCTCCCAAAGGCGAAGGACACGGGTACAGGGCTCAATCTTTGCCTGTCCTGGCATCGTACGGTGATCTTCTCTGTATCATCCCAAGAACGGGCAAAGTACGTTGGGAGGTCAAGTGGTCCCATCGGAGTGGATGCTTCGCAAACAGCCAGGAGCTCCCAGGCAGTGGCCAGGTGGACCTCAGCATTCTCGGCGTGTTGCGCACAGCTGTGCAGTAATATCAGTAGAGTGCGGAACGTGTCCTCCCAGTCATCCTCCCGCCAACTGGTTTCTTCCCAAAGGGGTAGCAGAAACCTGAGCGCTTCGTCGTAGCGCTCAACAGAAACGATTTGGTGAGCTAGGTCGAGCTTTAGATGCTCAGCCGAGCGGATTTGGCGTCGGGAAGTAAACTCCCCGGCAGCAGCTTTGGTGACCTTGACCATATCTGCGACGTGATCATGCAGATACTCCTCATGTGGGTCCGGTGCGAGGTATGAATCATAGTCCTTCCATCGACGCGCGACGTGTGAGGCAGGAGACTGGCTAGGCAGGGTGCGGTCCTCTTCTGGAATTGCTAGAGCTCGCTCGCGCCGGACTACGAGCGATTGAAAAGCCAGTCGCAGCCAGTACCCTGCATGATGCAGAAAGTGGAACGGTGGCAACCGTTCAGCGGCCGCAAATGACTTCTCGGGCGAGGCGTAGATTTGCAGCTGCGTGAGCTCGAGCGACTCATCTAATTGCCTGGCAGGTGGCTGCAAACCTGGTAGCACAGCACGTTGTATAAGCTGAGCCATGATCTCTGCCCACCGTGACTCCCAAGCCTCCCAGCCGTACGTCTGGGAACCCTTGCCGCGCCGGTCGATGAGGTCCCGCATGCGAGCTTTATAATTGACCCATGATATCGCCGCACCGGTAGTCAGCGATGCCCAGAGCTGGCAACGGAGTGTACGCAGTGCCAGGGCATCGCAGAGCAGCCTCGCTTCGTTCCACCTTGGCGACCAGTTGTGAGTCGTCTCCAGAGCACCTTCGGAGCCGAAAAGCTCTTCAATGGCAGTAGAGTAGTGGCGCTCTGCAATATCCATCTCCTGACGGAACTCTGCAAAGACGCCTTGCTTGACTTCATAACGTACGTTCCAGCCAGGCGTGGAGAGCGTGTGTGCGCCACCTTCCACTGAAGCTGAAGCAGGTCCACCACGTACTTTCTTCCGTCTTGCGTGCTTGGTGAGTTCTCGGTAGTACTCCACGACGAGCGGTTGCAACGTAGCGAGCATGCTTTGCACGAAAGTAGCAATCTCCGCCTGCGACGACATGGGAGGCATGAAGAATAGACCGGTCTTCGGGTCAAGCGTCGTAGCTCTTCGGATTGCGGACAGACGGTCTTCTAGCTCTGGCGCTCGTAAGATGCTTCTGTCGCTCATTAACACCGCGGCGAACTTCGTCTTGAAGCCCGAGCGAGCCAAAGCCGTGCGGATGGCATTGATATCGATTTGGATCTGCTCATTTTGGGACGTGCTGTCATCCGCAGAGACGTCGAAGAACGCAATCAGCAAGGCGGGAACCTGCTGCTGATGCTTGGCAAGCCATAACGGTGTGAAGACTCCGTCTGGGTAGATGGGAGACCCCGGAGAAAGTGGGGACAAGGGCGAGTGCAGCTCAGTACTACGATGCTGGCTCGCTTGTGGATTTGGAAAGCCTTCTGTACTAGGAGACTGCGGCAATGGAGCAGCTTTCCTAGGTGGCAGAGTGTACGTCTAGTCCGATCATTAGCCCATAGTCTTCAAGTAAGCCTTGCTGGCTTCGTAGCGTACCCACCCTCCCAACCGCCTTCATACGATACTTCAGCGAACCAGAAGGACCGGGCAAAGCTGTGGCGTTCCATGGCTGCTGGCTTCCGTCTTGTCTTAGGAGTTGTTCCAGCAGCTCCGTAGATCGCTCTCCAGTGCTCTCGGGCGAAGATGTAGTAATACGAGCACCACTTTCCTGGCGCGGCAGCAATGGTCCAGCATTGTCGTCTTTCCGCTCTCCCAAGCCAGAGAGTATGACCAGCGGCAGATTATGCTCGACGTACTCCTGAGGATAGCAATCCATGGCTGTACAAGTGTAGGGGGGCGCCCGTGAAAGGTTCTATCGCGATTCGAAGTGACCATGTGCCATCTCCACGAACGAGTGTTCAAGGAGTAGTTCAGAGGTCTTCTGTTGCGTAAAGATGTTTGCTCAGTGGAAGGAAGTGAAATATGTGGCTGAAAGTGATGTGGCTTTTGCGCACAGACACGCCGACCTTCGCGACGCGACTTCTTTGCCTTTGCATCAATCGACGCCCACCAGTCCATGAGATAAACAACATCCGACCAGTTCCACCATGCCGGCAGCGGACGACTCGAAGCGCAAGGCTGCGCGTGAGACCATCGTAAGTCATGTCCAGCATGGGATTCCCCCCAAGGCAAATGACTAAATCTTCACAGGACATCCTCCACGAGATCTCAACACTTCTGGTACGATACTCGGCTACAACCCTTGCAACTGACAGGAGCTCGAGCTGAGAAATGCGCAGAACACCCAGCTCGACCGGCAATCCATCACCTACTGCGTCTCATTGATCGAGAATGGCGTCAATCCGGAGGCATTAGCAGTACGCCTGTCGTTTCCTTGCCGGGTCTCGACGATGTGTGAGAGCAGCTAACATGCCGACAGAAAGTCATCAAGGATATTCGTGCACAGAACGAACGCTACGAAGCTGAACGGGGCACAACCACTGCCGCTCAATGACACACCAGAACCATCTGACGGCTATGGGGTGCGGAAACGGGAACCGGGTGGCGTTGACATCGACTTTAAATGATACCCAGCCAACAGGCATTCGCATCTGATGACAAGCATTCACGCACAAGGCTGCACTAGCGTACAGTACAAGCATCTCCTGACGAGCAGTGCCTAGACTCACCACGACTGCTACCGGGACCGCGACCGCTCAGTCCGGCCCTTCCTCTTCGTCCCCGCCAACATGCATCCCCTCAACGCCCTCGGCGGCAGCGCTGACCCCATTCGCCGGAGCAGGAGCCTTCTTCTTAGTAGCAGGCCTCTTCTTCTTCTTCCCGCCGCCCATAGATAATGGCGCCTCCTTGATCCATCTAGCGATGGCCTCTGCGCGGTCGGTGGAGATTGGGTACTCCTTCCCATTCTCGTCTTGAGCCCACCGCTTCGGTGGCGGGAGCTTGTCGTCGCCGCCATCTTTACTACCATCGGCTGTAGAGGCAGTTGGTGAGGAACCCGAGGCAGGCGTGGAAGCAGAATCCTTAGCAGGAGCGTCCTTGATGGCGGTAGCCTCCTTGTCTTTGAGCGGGCCAGAGATCCCTTGTTCGTCTTCCATCGCTCTGCGTTCACGAGCTCGGACGGCCTTTTGGAAAGACTCCTCGTCGACTACCCTGTCGTCGGACAGTGCGTCGATGATGCTCTCCTGCTTGATACGTTCACGCTTCTGCTCCGGCGTCTCTTCCTTCTTCTCCCTCCTCCTCTTTGCCAGAACCCCTCCACTCCCTCCGCTAGCATCCTTCGCCCAGCCTCCAGCAGCTTCTGGAAGTGGCGCCGGAGCACACAACTTCTGCCATGGGACACTGAGGCCCAGCCAGTTGTTCGCGCGACGCAAGACTTCGATCCAATCCGCTCTCGCCGGGCTCCTAGCCGCCTGGAAGATCGGGTAGCCATCCGCTATGCGCGCAAGGCGGGCAGCGTTGTGGGCGTGGCGAAGCAATTCCGTCGGACTGGTTTGCAGCAGGGCGTGGGATAGTAGGAGAGAGTGGAGAGCGTCTGTGAGCAAGGGGTGGTAGGTGACTGCCTCGCGACTACCGAAGGCTTCGTGGATAGTCTCGTTGTTGAGCATGGCTTTTGTCGTCTTCTCGCTCGGGAATTGAGGGAGATCGGCCGGAGGCTTCTCCGCGAAAAGGGCGCTCGCTGGGTGGATTTTCGGGGACGGGAAACGAGGCCAGCCGTCTTCTCCGCGCTCGAAGGGCTCGGGTTTGGGGTTTGCGTGCTTGACGACGGCGCCATTCGAGTCGCCATTTGTTGCGCCGTTTGTGGAGCCGTTGGTCTCTTTGCCCTCATCGTCCAGCTCGATGAGACGGTTCTTGGGAAGCGGCGTCTGGGTCTTGTTGCCGTTGGCGAGGTCGTAGACGCGGCGCATGATTTCGTTCGTGATCTCGAATGGGAGGCCAGGGGTGTAGTCGAAATGGGACAAGAACGCCGTATAGTCCTTCATCGCGCGCTTGGCATACGTCTTGACCCTCTTGCGCGCTTCCAGCCGAGCAGCATGCGCTTTCGCATCAACGCCGTTCGTCTCACCCTTCTCCTGCGCAGCCTGGTACTCCTTCAACCCATCCAGCGCAGCATGCACGCTTTGACATGCAATCGTCAAGTACACCCCACCGCGATTGAACAGAAGCTGCTGCTCCAGACTCTTCGGCTGATCTTCCTCCTTCAAATGCGGCACAGATCTCCAATCTTTGTAGCCTCGATTCCAAGCCTCCTGCTCCTCGCGCATCTTACTCGCTAGCTCCAGTTGTTGCTGATTCGGCTTATGCGTCCTCTTGATCTCCTCCGTAATGCGCAACGCCATTGTCAAGTCCATCGCAGCGCCGTCCCACTGCGACTTAAAGATCTGTACCAGCGCTCTCGTTCTAAGCGGAGGGGCCTGCTGTTCCAAAGGTAAAGATGATATAATCTCGTCCAAAGGATCCAAGGGTGTATACTGCTCCATGCACCTCGACGGAATCTTCTCATGAAAGAAATGCACATACTTGGCCTCATTGTTCCCAGGCTCCCTCCTCAACACATGCTGGCCTACATCCTCCACCGTACTCGTCGCCTGCATGGTAGCCACACTCGCCGCGACCTCATCCAACGTGAAAGCCTTACTCAGCAACTTGACAGCTTTCTGCCTGATCTTGAATATCCTCTCTTTACTCAACTGGCTCCCTGAACCTCCTCCGCCGCCGAAAAAGTCCTGGCGACCGTTCATAGCCGTGTTGGAGATGCCTGTAGAGGCGCGCACGGAATCCTGCGCCGCCTCGTCAACGGCCTTGCGGATCTTGACGACATCGTAGAAGACGGCGGGGTCCACGAGGCGAGGAGCGGGCATGGTGTAGTTCTGGTGGGCGAGGGAGTCGAGGATCTCGGGCGGGAGTTGGAGCCATGGGCCGTGGAAGGAGGAGATGTAGCGCCAGTGTCTGTCGCGTCGCGCATTGTATCAGTCTGAATGTTCTGGGTGACTCGTTTGCGCTCGAGCACGTTGATATGCACGCTGCCGGTCTCCGTATGTATGTATATGCATATCTAGGGCCACATACGTACTTGTTCCTGCATATGACTAGACTCGAGCCCGGCTGAGGTGGAGGCGCCGCGCTTTGCGCTGATTGCGCGCCTGACTTCTTCTTCGCCATTGTGTGAGCTGGCGAGGAGCTGAATGTGTTGATGCGTTGTGGCTAGACTGCCATTGGATTGTACAGCGACTCGTTCTTCCCGGCGGAACTTTTTCGCCAGGGTGAAGCATGCGGCGGCCCGAGTGGGAACGTGGGGTTGGGACATTCAAGCTTCCAGACTTCACTTTCGTTCTTTCACATGCAAACTTTGCCATCGGCCATTCTTGATGGTCGTCATGAGCGCCATCTACGTTTCGCCGTAGCGGCGTGCGGTCACGAGTTGAAAAACAAGGATGTCGCCAGTCAAGGCTGGCTTAACAGGAAGCAGGCGGGAACATTACATTGTGCTCGATCTAGCACAGTCCAGTTGAGTGATCCATCCAGCAGCAAGCATAATACTCAATTGTTCATTGTCAATACTTTTCCAGGCGCGGTCTTGATCCTGCCTCATACTGCAAGTCTCCAGTCTCCAGTGTCTTGCCCCTCGCCACCCTTCTCCCTGCCAGGCTGCCTCACTTAGCAAGCAAAACAGTTTGATCCTGTCCGTCACTCAGTCAGCAAGATATCACCTCAACCCCGCTACAGGCTCTCAGAACTCACCGAAGTGATCATATCGAACTTCACCACCTCCCCAATCCCCAGCATAAACAACACTTTCGGGTTCAGAAGATTCTTGCCCGCTTCCGAGTCGGCGGGGACGAGGAGCTCCATGTCGAGGGGGGTCGGGCTGTCGCAATCTTTGGTGGTCGGAGAGGGTGGTGGTGGTCTGGGAGGCCCGTCAGTAAGCTGTGGGAGAGGTGGTAGAGAGGGGAGTCCGACGTTACGGACTTGCGCATTAGGGACGTTAGGGACATCGAGGACGCCGAGGAAGTTGTGGACTGCGGTCTTGGCTTGCGGCGGAGCTTCATCGCTGGCGGTAGGATGTTAGTCAAGTATGTTCGTGGAAGTTGTTGTTTGTGTGCGCCCTGGGTGTGGTGGAGGCTGATGTTGCAAACAGAGCTCGTTTGAGATGGCCGCGAGTACCCGCATTTCAGATGTGAGCATGTGAATGTGAATGTGCAATTTCACTCTGACGGCACTGCTCTCTCCGAGATTCCGGCGAAATCAATCGACATCATCGAAGCTCGCCGCAGCTAGATGCTTACAGCATCTGCTCAGGGTTGCATCTCCGACAGTCCAGGAGCTGGTTGGTATGCGCCGTGCGACTTCCGAAGTGGACATGCGGCCAACAGGTCTGGAGTCTTTTGGGCGGATGCGCATTCTATGCATCTCGACATCACAATGTGGAAGCGGCGGGCTTCAGCTTCATCATAAGCTTAATATAGCATTGTTTCAAGCATCTCGTCACCCGAGCAACAGCAGAGCCTCTCCGCTGCACCTAAAACATAGAGACGATATCGCATACCGTCCACTATCCCACCGCCCTACCGCATCATCAAATCCTCACAATGGGCCGCCTCGCTACCAACCTCGCCGCCATCGTCACAGACGCCGACAACATTCGCTCCGCTGAGAAACTCCCCAGCGTTTCTTTCATCGATGCGCTCTTACCTCGTCGATGCACTAGCCTGGGCTCACTCCAAGAGAAGAAGGAGCGAAAGGTAACTCTGCACGTCACTCCCATCACTTTTCCATGTCACCGGTGACACCCATAAGGCTGTCCGATGACGGCGGGCGTGCATATACGCAGCTCATAGCTCACATTGCACATTCCACCTCCAGCTTGGACCTGACTTCAACATCACGTCCAAAGCCAGGACTCATAGCCAACACTAACGAAGAGCACATCACCATCATCGCAACTGACCAACAGCATCGTCACCAGCCATGACACGCGGCAGCTCCCCCTACCTCCACGGCTTCTGGCCCTTCAGAGCCATAGCAATCGATGCTGACACCGGCAAGCCTCTAGATCCGAATATCGGTCGCAAGACTATGGTTACTTACTACGACATCAAGAAGGATAAGAACGGGAAGAAGTCTGTTGTTGCGCATAAGAGTCCGAGCGGTAGTGCTGTTGCGGAGGTGAAAGGTGAGTCTAGAATGAAGTAGCGAATGAGTGATTTGATGGACGCTGACTCGATGTGTAGAGAAGGTTGAGGAGAAGAAGAACGGCAACGGCAAGAACGAAAGTGGCAAGAAGAACGGCGGCGGTGATAACAACGGGGGTGGCAACGGCAAGAACAAAGGTGGCAACGGCAAGAACAAAGGTGGCAACGGCGAGGGTGGGAAGAAGAACGAGCAGAAGCAGGATGGTGGTGGTGGTAAAGGCGGCAACAAGGTGTGCATCCACCCCAACCCACTCTTAATGTCACTTGACCTCTACCGACCTTACTGACATTACTCCAGGGCGGCGGCGGCGGCAAACCATGGACCGACGAAGACGACGCCAAGCTAAAGGAACTCTACGCCGAAGACAAGGACTGGCGTGAGATCGCCAAAGGCTGCAAGCACTCGCAACAGCAATGCAAGGACCGCTGGGAGGAGATTGGCGGCGGTGGTGGCGGTGGTGCCGACGAGAAGAAAGACGAGGGCGCTAAGAAGGAGGATAAGGGCGGTAACGGTAACAGTGGTGGCGACAACAAGCAAATGAGCAAGAAGGAGAAGAAAGCCGCTCGCAAAGCCGCTGCCACTGAGGATGAGACCAAGCCTGCCGCCGTCGAGGAGAAGAAGTCTGAGAGGAAGTCTGAGGCGAAAGTGGAGACGAAGAAGGCGCCCTCCAAAGCTCCTAGCTCTCGCAGCAAGAACGGCGAAGCGCGCTTCACGATGAACGAGTGGATGACCTTGCAGGAGGACGACATCTTCAGCTTCGGCGAGCTGCAGTTCTTGACCGAGCTGGCGATGAAGGATCAGAATCTGACGTGGCTTCGCATCGCCGCTGCTTTCTACGACAAGACGGGGAGGAGGGTGCATCCGGATGATATTGCGGATAAGTTTCAGCAGATGACTGCTATGGGTTGAAACTAACGAGCTTGAGCTCTCTGGGAGCAAGGGAAGAGAATAGGTGCAGCTGGCAGGGACGCAGGATTATCTCAGACGTTCTCGAAGTCCAGACACCTGGGAGCGCGGAGCGCAGCCAGGCTGGATAGTAGCGCTACGTAGTCAAAGCTGGTGGACTTGAGAAGAGCTTGATGGTGTACACATCAGCACAGCTCACAAGCAATACCGTGAGACTACTGCGTTACCGTTGGATCTTACCTACCCACCACCCGCCTCCTCCGGCCCCCAACCCTCCGTCCCACCTCATCCTCCCCCGGATCCTCCACTTCATCCTTCCCCTTCTCCAACACCCCCTCAGCATTCAATTCCCAACCCTCTAAGCCCCAGTCATGGACATCGTACCAATCCTCTCCATCGCTCATCTCCGTCACTTTCTCCCCTCCTCTCCCATCGTCCTTCGTATGCCCCTCAGCCTTCGCAGAAGTGTAGACATGCCTCCGAAGACGGTCTGTCTTCTGCAATCCTTCGTATAAAGAGGAGAGTTGACGCACGATGTTCTCTTGTTTTTGGACGTAGAGGAGGAGGAGTTTGCGAGTTTCTTCTGCTTCGGAGGAGGGGAGGGACATATTGGGGTCTGGAAGGGCAGAGGGGGGGAAGGAGAACCAGGGGTGGATTGATGGGATTGAGGCTGAGTCGGAGGGTGAGGGAGAGGGAGAGGGCTGTTGAGGTGAGCGGGCGCGGGCACGGGTGCGGGTCGTCATGCCGTGGGAGGGGGGTGCGTCTTTGGAGGAAGGATTGGAGGAGGAGTCCTCGTCGTTTTGGGTGAGGTCTGTGATTGTGGGGTTGAGGGCGGAGGGTGCGTCTTCTGCGTTCGCCTTGGCGTCGGCGTCGGCTTCCGTGGCATGTGCGGTCTCGCCGTTGGATGTATCTTGGCCTGTAGTTCCTGGTGCTGGCTCCGTCTCTGTGCTGTCCATTGGTTGATCCGCCTGCTCTTCTTCCGCACTGCGAGCTTGCATTGTCGCAACGTAGTCATGTGCTTCCACCCCATCCATCATCTCTGCGCCTTCCTGCTCTTGCTGTGCTGTCACCGCTCCTTCCTCAATCGGCACAGCACCTTCCGTATCAACAGCACCTTCCGTGTACGGCACACCACTCTCATCCCCAACGGTCGCCCCTTCCTCATCCCTCAACAACTTATATACAGATATATCGTCCTCCCCCGTCTCAAACCTCTCACAGGCCATCCACCCCCCATCCCCCCTCAACCTCTCCAACAACCTCTTCGCCTTCCACAAACTCGCCTTCTCCCTCCTCACCATCTCCGCCGCTTCACTCGCCATCTGCGTCAGCGCTTTACTCGTATACGCCCTCCTGAAACCTGGGTGCTCAGCAATCTCCGCCGCGCTCGTCAAAGGCCTGAGTAATTCATCCAATACCACTCCCCCAAAGGGATCCTCCTGAAGCGGCTCACCATACGCCCGCTCATCTTCAGCATCGCTAGGGATATCGAAAGGATCGACGATATCGCCGTCTTCGTCGTAGAGCTTGGGGCGTTTGGAGATGATGTGTCGTTCGTAGCCGGCGTGGTTGACTTTGCGTTTGTATCTCTTTTCTCCTCCGGTGCTGTCTAGTCTTCCTTCTTGAACATAGCGAGCAGAGGCACGCAGCTTGTTGCCGCGGTTGGTGTGCGTGTGTAAGTCGTCGGCATCGTCTGAGCTGTCCGAGGGTGCGGGCGAGGCTGCGCGATCGCGACGAAGGGAGAGCTTGAGGCCGCGGATCGTTTCTGCTATGTGAATTTGTTGGGCTGACATGTTGGAATCATAGCTCGCCGGCTGGCCAGCAAGACAACTGTATGATTGTATACAGGAGGGAGAAGGCTTGGTTGCGACAGCTCTACTATTCCAGCTTCCCAGGCGCGTCACAAGCTCGAGTCACGAAGAAGGTTTGCCGACACTGCCGATGCTCCACCAAAGGGCGGGCGGGACGGGACCGCTCCCGAAGACTAGCTGCTTTCGGTTGCGACTCTCCTACCCATGAACTCTCCTTTCTCCTCGCCTTCCGCTCCGCATGCCATGAAGGCTGTAGGCGCTGTCCGTAGGCTACGCGAGGTAGGAAGCTTCCCAAAATGTCTCTCACAACACTCTCGTCTTGGCTCTCGCACAGTGTCTGCAGCCTGTCATGTGCACTTTCCGCAGCAGAGCAGATCTCTTCATCATGACCTCGACATCAAGCGACCATCTAATGGATCATTGCGGCTATCATCACGATTTGGATCTGTACAGGGGGCTTTGAGACACTACAGCGAACAACCAGGAGTCGATCAAATCGCAATGGACCGCCACCGCTCCCAAGTCGCCACCATATCACTCTCCGTCAAAGCCTTCCACGACCGAGGCGAGAAGTTCCGCATCTTCCACGGCTCTACCAATAGTACCCGAGCTTCTGCCACTCAACGCGATCCTCGGAAGGTCGTCGACACGAGCAGGCTCAACAATGTCTTACACATCGACACCGAAAGTCAAACAGCCCTTGTCGAACCAAACGTTCCTATGGATCGCCTCGTAGAAGCGACATTAGAGCACAACCTCATTCCGCCGGTCGTTATGGAGTTTCCGGGCATTACTGCTGGAGGAGGCTATAGCGGCACGAGTGGGGAGAGCAGTAGCTTTAAGCATGGGTTCTTTGATCGGACACTTAGGTCCGTGGAGATGGTTATGGCGGATGGCGAGATTGTGAAGTGTTCCGAGACGGGGAACAGCGAGCTGTTCAGAGGTGCGGCAGGAGCGCTGGGTACGCTGGGTGTCACGACGCTTGTTGAGATCCAACTCCGGCCAGCGAAGAAGTTCGTCGAGACAACTTACCACCCAGTCACGAGCACAGCCGAAGGGATCGAGAAAGCCAAAGCGCTGGCGGACCCCAAAGGTGGTCTAGACTACGTAGATGGCCTGCTCTTCTCTCCAAACTCCGGCGCTATCATAACAGGCCGTCTCGTAGACGAGCCTTCCAAGCCCGACATGAGCGTACAGCGATTCAGCGCGCCTGCAGACCCATGGTTCTACCTTCACGTCCAGGAACGCATCAACCAGCACTCTGATCCGGACAAACCGTGTCAAGAAATCATACCTTTGCCAGAGTATCTCTTCCGCTACGACCGCGGAGGCTTCTGGGTCGGCAAAGCAGCTTTCTCATACTTCAATCTTCTTGGCTTACCTCTTGTCCCCTTCAACAATTTTACACGCTGGTTCTTGGACGATTTCCTACACACGCGAATGCTGTACAAAGCCCTCCACGCCTCCGGCCACCACGAAAAGATGTTCATCCAGGACTTGGCTCTACCTTATGATACAGCACAGAACTTCATTGAGTACAGCGAAGAGCGTCTCGGAATCTGGCCACTGTGGTTATGTCCTTTACGACAGAGCCCGCAGCCAAGCATGCATCCCCACGACACCCGAGAGAGCCCTCAAAAAGACGACCAAATGCTCAACATAGGTCTCTGGGGTCTCGGTCCACCAGTACGCGAAGATTTCATCGCCGCCAACCGCGATATTGAGGCCAAGCTCAAGAAATTCGGAGGTATGAGGTGGTTGTACGCCCAGACCTATCATAGTGAAGACGAGTTCTGGGAGGACTTCAATAAGTCGTGGTACGATGATCTGCGGAGAAAGTACAGGGCTGAAGGACTGCCTAGTGTCTACGAGAAGGTCAAGGTCGGCAGAGGCGATGCGACGGTTACGGCTAGCTGGGGACAGTGGCTGGGCAGCTTCTGGCCGCTGCCAGGTTTCTACGGGTTGAGGAAGGCGATTCAGAGTCGTGACTATGTGGATGCGAGGGCTTCGAAATG
>JAKLLW010001486.1:0-14497 GCA_022814695.1 Neocatenulostroma microsporum
GCTGTCTGTGTCCGCACGCTATTGTTGTAGGATGGTAGCCCAGAGTCCGACTGCGACGACGATCCTTGTGCCTGGTCCGTGAAAAGATTCTTGAGATAGACTTTGACGCAATAGCCGAACGTGGCCACCTGTATAAGACCGGCAGCACCCGCAAACCCAAGCAGCGGCCCCCAGAAGTCCTTCATTGATGTCTCATGGTTTACGTGACAAGCGTTCCCGAAACGAAAGCTGACGCCTGTCGCAGTCATGGTCGCAGTGAAGAGGGCTGCCGGAATTCCCCAGCCCAGCGCCTGTGAAATGTAGAAGAACCTACGACCGGGAACGATGTCCCAGCAGATCTGCAGGTTCATGGACAGTGCTCGGATGAAGATCCACATGGTCGCTGAAAGGCCACCAGCAATGATGAATGCACCGCTCCAGGCACACTCGTTTGATGAATACATGTCATTTGGCGTGATCTCGTTGTAGCACTGTTCGGGTTGTGCGGCGAGAGGTATCGTGAAGCCAATGGCAATCATCATCACCGCCACAATGAGGCATACCGAAAGGTAATGGCTCCTCGTCTTCTGGCTCGGAAGGACCACGTATGACACGAGCATGAAGGTCATTAGTATGAGACCGACGACGTTGAGCCATTCCGCTACTCGGGCATAGGTGTTGAAGCTATGGGCGTATGACCAGTCTGTCGCTGGGCATGGAAGGCAGCATGTTGGATCCCCTGGAAGTCCTTCTATGGGTGCGCAGAACCGGCCGGCAGTGACTGCGTACGTCAGCTTTCCGTAATGCATAGGATAGAATTGGAGGACGTACATCCACCGTCTAATGGAAACCGAGACGCATCGTAGAAAGGTGCGATGCAGTTTCCTCGTAATAAAGTGAGGTTGGCCATTATGTGTATGGGTATTTCGAAGCTCTGACCTCAGCACTCGGCGCGGCCCTCGTCCTGCGATTCCAGGCTTTGGATATGCCTTGCGTCTCAAGAATGGGAAGATGAGAGCTTGCGCTATACCTCTAATCTGGGCATAGACGACAGACGAAGCATCTGCTGAGCGCCTGTGCAGATAAGTCGGCTCCAGGCACGCTTATGTGAGGTTCGTAACGGGAAGTTGCGTGTTTGGAGTCACGGAGGCGCTCGCGGTGGATGGGTGCACAAGGGCAGTATGTTGCAAGTAAGTACAGAACAAACCAAACGCCAAAAGCAATGGAAGACAGAAACGGAGGATCCAAAGCGAGAAGTCAGCTCGTGGAGGATGGGCAGGGTAGGTACATGAGGAGGAAGAGACGGCAGCACCATCGAAAGCCTTCAAGATCCAGTCCCGTCTACGCCGCACACGCGACATAGCTCTGTTGGACCTACCAGAGGCCGCTTACTCGGGTTAGCCCCCAAGTATCTCATCGGAGGCCCAGGGAGACGGAGACGGTTACGGACAGTTTCGACCAGTCGCCCGGCGCAGAAGACGCGATCCTGGACACACCTCGCCGAGGTGCTGTACGAAGCGGGGACACATAAGCTCGATGTTGGCTGATTTGGTCGCGGGAGTGGAAGGCGTCGCTAGAATCTCTCCACAAAGACGAGGAGTAACGTTAGCAGCGGGAGCATGCAGCCGTAAGCGTGGAAGCCAGACTGCCTGTTCCTGGCCAGTGAAAACGTCCCGAGCGTGTAGCGCCAGGTCGGACCTGCATTTACCCCTGCATCGGCGTGCACAACTTCATGCGAGGCACGCCGTCGTGATTCGTTCGATGGCCCAAAGTGTGACTGCGCCAGTCGTACACTTTCGGGACTTTGATGTTGGACCAACAGGCCCGCCGCCCGCCGCATTTGACTTTGAGGATGTCTATCCCTATGATGACAGGCTGCCTCCCAGCAACTTCACCATCACGACTGTGGCGTGAAGTCGCAGTAGAGTAGACGTGATCAGCGCAGCAAATCTCCTCCGCTGAGAGCTCGGGCAGAAGATCGCGTGAAACTTCTTGTTGTGCCACTTTGCGGAGATCAGCCATATGGAGTACAACCACCGGGCTTATGTCAGTGGTCGGTGGTCCCAGCGTACAGCATACAATAGGGCATGCCGTGGCTTCCTAAAAGATCAAACACTGCGAATGGTAGTACAAAGGCTGGCACGGCGCGCAAGCTGAGATGCTTCGTCAGCCCGCCTTCCGATACACCTTGGAGACCAGATGGAAGCTCGATCAGAGAGAACAACTCTCCTGCCAGCTCGTTCATCCATGCCACCACGCCGTTACGACTTGCAGGTGGCGTCTATCAACTTTAAGCTCCAACGTTTGTTTCGGCTCTAGTAGCCTGGCGGGCCTAGCGCTCATTTCATGTCAACCAATCCTACTGCAAGATAGATGATTTTCGCTATCATTCGCAGAATTCTGCCCTTCTACAATACGTAACTCATCAAAGGAAGATGCCCGTCTAGGCATGCTTCGCCTCAATGCAGCACGAGGAGCTCAACAACCACGGAGGAGATTACATGGCTTACCTTGCCAATGTTATCCGCGCGGTTCTACGGAGCCAAGCCGAAGCTCGGCACTTGAAGGAGTCAAAAGCAAGACGCGACACCGAATCAACGAGCAAGGAGCCTATGTCAACGCTCTTCACGCCGCTGATGACAGCTCTACTTTCAAGACGACCTTGACTGGTCTCGACAGCTGAGCGAAAGTTTGACTCCTCATCGAGCTGTCGAGGAGAGGCACAGCGACGGACGCCGCAAGGGGTTGAAGCGGCAAGACCGTCGACTGACATCCGCATGGGCAGCCAGGGATGCCGATCTGATAATCATCAGTGTTCAATCACACTCGAAACACCTCGGCGTGGGCGACTTGCGGCGCGGACGATGTTCGCCATACTTCGGTGCTTCAAACTCGTCTTCGCTGCATCAGCCTGCATATTGGCCTGCTATCTCCACATCGGAAGGCGAAGATCCCAACACGTGCCTGCAGGCATCGACCAGGCCCCCAGGCACACAAGGCTGCTTCCTGGCTGTACCGCATATGGATTGTTCTCCGTGATGCAGATGTCACCTTCCCACTTTGCCTGTGGGAACGGCAGATGCTGCTGCTCGTGATTTCGACGGACGTTCACCAGCTACCAGGAACTGCAGCAGCGCTTGCTCGCTCTCTGCAAGGTTTGGGGCGTGTTGCTAGCTCCTCACCAGGCAGCCTCGTACGCAGTGTGTGAAGTATACTGGCTTCTCGAAGCAAAAGGAAAATGCTCCGTTCGGCGATATACTTCACATCAGGGCTCATAGACTGTCTTCAAGTACTGGTGATCTCTACGGCGTGGACCTACTTACCCATGCCGAGGTCGCTAGGTCACGGCGGTCCATGTCTCGAAGGCGCACAAGCTTGCTCGCTCTCAGACATCTGGATGCGTCTGCGTCTGCATCTGCGTTGCTTCGTGGATTGTCCTTTGACATACACCTCTCACCGAGTTCCGCTGTCTGGCTATAGTCTAACGTCGGATGAGGCCGACAATTTCGATTACTCGTTTGGCGCAGGCCCCGTCTTTGCTGCTCGCAAGTGCTTGGTCGGACTTATTGCGTTTTGAGCGTGCCTTTTGCTGCTTGTGAAGTACTACTGAACTATCTTAGCGATGTTACCGGCTCAGCTAAGCTCGATAGGCCTGGACAAAGCAGCCCACTCAAGCCTTTCATGCACTCCTCAACCTTCTACCAGACCACTTCAAAGTGAGAAAGAGCCTTGCAGCTTAACATCCAACACACTCGCCCCAACCATAACCTGATACGTCCCCTTTGGCTGCACCCACTGCTGAGAGGTAACATCCCACTGACTAATATCCTTCTTCCTCAAGTTGAAGGTAACCGGCTTGCTGTTACCTGGCGCAAGGGGCGTCTTAGCGAAACCTCGCAGTACTTTCGTGCTCGCACCAGGGATCTGGAGGTAGAGTTGGGAGACCTCTGCGGAGGAGACATCGCCGGTGTTGGCTACGCGTATTGAGACGGTACCGACGGTGTCGAACAGTGAGGCTGTGGTGTTGAGAGCCATGTCGATGCTGAGGTCGGCGTAGGCGAAAGAGGTATAGGTCAGACCGTAACCGAACTCGTAGCGAGGGGTGATGTTGTGCGCAAGGAAAGCGCGGTAGTCGATATTAACACCCTCCGTGAAGTCGCAGTTTGGATGCGTCTCGTTGACCCCTCCAACACAAGGAGCAAGCAGCGATCCATAGTCACTCTCGCTCTTAGCAACCGTATACGGTAGCCTGCCGCTGGGCGAAACATCCCCATACACCAACGACACAAGCGCTCGTCCGGAGTCCTGGCCCGGCAGATGTGCGAACATGACCGCCGTGACGTTCGGGTGCTCGATCCAAGCATCGACCAGCCTGATACCGGCGTTGTGTATAAAGACCATGGTATTAGCGCACTTGCTCGCGACGTCCATGACCAGAGCGTCGCTCTCGACATCGGTAAGACCTGCGCGGTCCCAGCCTTCGCTTGAGTACTCGTTCAGGAAGACCAGGCATGCATCGCTCTCAGCTTCCACGAAGGGAGTGGTGTCCCGGAAGTTCCAGAAGAGCTGCGTACCGTCTTCGATAGCGCGGGCGTTTATGGCATCCCAAGGCTAAACATGCGGGTAATCAGTACAGAAACCCTCTCGGTACATTGTGGGCAAGACTTACAGTACTAATATAAGGCGGCGTATTAGCCCCAGACCCTCCTCCAGTGACCAGCGTACCCGGAACTCCGTGCGGCTTGTAAGTCTGCTGGAGGTAAGCATTAGTGAGATTGTTGCCGAGCCATTGCCAGTTGAACTGGAACTCATCAAAAGTGGTGTTGGGGGTCAACGGAGCGAGGGTATCGTCGAAAACAAGGCCAGGTAAAGCGTCGTTACCGAAAAGTGACAGAACCTGTGGTTTCTTGAGAGGGAGGGCGCCGTTGACGTTCTTGACCAAGACATGACCCTCCTGTGCTTGCTGCAGGATGCTAGACGCTGAGGCAGGGTCACGGGCGTTGACGAACTTGTGCGGTAAGGAGAGGTTGCTTGAGATGCCTGACCCGATGGCGGGCAGTAAGGGTGAGTCCTGACCGAACTGATACCATGTCGCAGTAGTACGGACGGCCATATCCATGAGCCGAGCACGGCTCAGGGTGCCATTGCGGACAGCAGCGGCAAGCTGGTTGTTGTCCCAGAACACCGAATCCGGCATCACGACATCCAGGCCACCGGTAGCGGAGGGAAGACCAGAGTGTTGTGCGTCCCAGTCGCTCACGACGAAGCCTGCAGATCTGTCAACTATCGCCTCGTCACTGACCTAAGTTGCATCGACATACCCTCGAAGCCCATCTCGCCCTTGAGCTGCCCGTTAAGCGTCTTATCGTTGGCACAAGCATACGTGCCGTTGATGCGGTTGTACGAGCACATAATACTCCCAGTCCCCGCCTGCACTGCATCTTCAAAAGGCCAAAGATACAACTCATGCATCGTCTTATCATCGAGGTTGGCGGAGACCGCCTGGCCGAGCGGGTTGATGGGTGACACAGTCCGGTTAGTCTCCTGCTCATAAGCCACAAAATGCTTCGTGCAAGCAATAACGCTCTCCTGCATTCCCTTGACAGTAGGGATGACAAGCATGCCATCGAGGTAGGGGTCGGCTCCGAAACCTGCGCAGTCACCCGAAGTCAGCCACCCGCCTCACGGTAAGCTGAAAGCATTGCACCTACCCTCCCAATTCCTCCCCCCCTCAGCAATCCTCCCAATCGGTCCCACAACAGGCCCCAGCGCAACATTAACGCCCTTCCTCTGAAACTCCGCGCCCATGTACATGCCTCTCTCATAAGCCAACTCAGCGTTCCAACTTGCTCCTACACTGACTCCAGAAGCAAAACTGCTCACACCATCTTGCGCTCTGACACCGTTCCCAGCATCCTGAAAGCACATTCCCGGGTAGCCTAGTCTAAGGACAGAGCCAGAGACGCCTGAGCAAGAAGAGCCAGGGAAGGTCGGGAGGTCGGTGGTGGGAGCGTAGCCGAGGGTTATGTTATTTAGTTCCTCCAGGGTCATGTTTGAGACGAGGGTGAGGGCTTTAGCGTAGGAGTTGTGCCATGGGGAGGAGGGTGGGAGGGCTGTTTGATGGGTGGTGGTCAGTATGGGGGAGGGATTAGGGTTAGTGGGCGGAAGGGGGTGAGAGGCGCACCTGTTGCTGCCAGGGCAGAGGAAAAGGTGCTTGCTAGTAAGGTGAGAGTTGCCAGTGGCCTCGTGAAGGAGGTTGAGCGCGCCATGATCGTCCAAGTCACGTTCAAGCAGAGGGAGAAGAGGTGAACGGAAGGATCGTATGCTGGACAAGTCGGAGTACTTGTACGTCGCGCCTACCTACCTCCTAGCTCGCTATGTCTGCATCTACCTAGAACATCTTTTGTTTGTTGACATCGTCATAGCTCGCCCAAGATTACCATAATGACCATCGTCAATGGGTCTCGGTGCAATGCAGTGCGATCGCCAAGATCTCGTAGTTCACGCGAGACGAGGTACTTCGTGCACCTTGTGCCCACTCCATGAACTAGACTCATGATATGTGCAAGGCAGAAAGATCACCCATGCTTCGATGCAAGCCACTGCGGTGCCCCATGGCAACTTTTTGGGCGGGGTTCCTGAATCAACACCGAAGTGCCTCCGTCTGTTCACGAGTCTCGTCGACGACAGCGAATGGTTCTACGGAAGGTTCCTGCAGGCACAATAGGCATGAGTCGAGACCATGTCAGGAACAGGCTGGAGAAATGGAGATCCCCACCTGGAGTCGCGTGGTGTGCGGTATTAGCCGGTATATCCGGCAACTGATGGCCCGAAGCCCTCACGGGTGAAGCTCGGGCTGCGATTTGTGTACGGTAAGGTTCGACTTGAATGTTGCTTGCAACTGCCGCAGTCTTTTGTGCACGTTCTAACGCCGTGGGAAGGTCACTACCCATGCCGCGAGAGGAGCCAAAGGTAGAAGTGCCGGCTAAAGTGGAAAAGTCTTTTCACCGCTTCGGCAGACCTGAATCCGGTAAGCCGCTCTGACACAAACGCAGTGGTCCCTCAGGTCCAGGTGAATCCTGAGCGAGTACTCCACCATACTTCGAGTTTTAATCGGGCAACCTGCCAGAGGCAAGGCGAAGAGACGGTGACGAACTGGCGGCCTTCCAGTCATCCAGACCTGCGCTTTTCGTTAGCGTCTTGCTGCCCCAGTATGCCTAGTATTCTTGAGGAAATTGGAGGAAGAGGCTTGTGGATCAGAGAGAAGATTAAGGTCGACATCACCCACCGATATCCGGCGCCTGGTTGAGTGTCCGAGAAGACCAGAACCAAAAGCGAACGGTATGCCGACGGGTTTCCGTCTAAGGATGACTAGGTTTCTCATCATAACATGTGCCGGTGCAGGTGTGATAGAAGGAGAGAGTACTCACTTGTGCTGTGGGCAAGCCCGGCTGGTGAAACACGCTCATGAGGCCTGTGCTCTCGTCCCATGCTCTTGTCTTTCCTCACGCCACCTTTGACTTTCTGACTCAGCCATAGTCAATCTCAGGCGTCTCGTCATGCTGCTCATCCATCTCCCGAACCATACGACGGTGCGTCATGGAGCCATGCACAGGATCATTCTCGTCGATGTAGTCCTCCCACTTCCGCTTATGCCGCTCATCGTAGGGCACCTCTTTCCGCCGTTGTCGCTGCATAGATCCGGTCGATCTCGAGGTATCGCTCCGGCTGCTCTGAGATGGCTGTCGCTTCGCCGGTGGGCGCTTCTTCGTCTCCGGCTTCGGCTTGGGCTTTGGTGGTGGAGATGCTGGACGCGCGAGGCCGAAGAGGTCGCCTTCCAAACTGGAGACGTCCGAGGCTGGCGACCAAGCTCTTTCCCGAATGTCTTCATCCGGATCGCGATCCTGGTAATCTTCCTCGTCTTGCTGCAGTCGCTCCTCCCTCCGCAGCTCCTCGATCTCGCTGTGTCTGAACATGGCGATCTGTTCGTCTGTCAAGGTTCGCTTCGTGCCGTCTTCGTAGTAGCCGAGCTCATCCTCCTCCTCGTACTCTGGCATGCACATATATGTGTTGTTCAGTGCAGTCTCGGCATCCACGAACCAGTTGTCGGGCTTGGTGTCGTCGCCAAAGTGAGATGATTGAAAGGCTAGGAGGTCATCCTTCGCGAAATGAAAAGTCAGTACTTACCTAATATACATATATATATAGGCAAGATATGAGAATGAGTGTATCCAGCTTTACCTCAGAGATGACCGGCGCCTTGAGCTCTGTAGACATACCTCCTGAGGTAAGAGTGATGCCTTGTCCCTTAGCCGCCTTTTTTGCATCCGCTTCAGCTTTCCGCGCAGCCATTTTCTTCCGTCGTCTGGTCTTCGCGTTCTCGTACACGCCGTTGACATACATGCCTCGCCAAGCTCACAATGTTGAGACAAGTGCGTATCCAAGAAAGGAAGCGTGTGCGAGCTCGCACGGAAAGCGCGACCTTTCAAATCCGACTCGCGTTCAGGGCTCGGCAAAGCTTGCCGATGCACGCTAACTCCGCAAGATCGGCGCTAGTATCCGCGAGAGTTCACTTGGACAGATCCATGACGTCGCTATATAAACATTTCGTCCGGCGAAAGGTGACCGGACGGACGTCTATGTCGCCGTTCCTCTCCGGCGACATTTGTAGGATAGCATACAATTAGATACATAGGCGCGTCGTCGTCGTCCGTATGATCCCAATCCGCCTCCTGAGCACATAACTTCGCAACAACAATCAACACCTGCGCGCTCACGAGCCCTTCCATCTGGTCTACCTCCTGTCCTCCATCATCGCAGACAGGCGTCCTGACGCCCTACATCCATCAATATGCCTACCCACAGTCCAGTCCACGTATTGGACAACTACTACCTCTCCATAACCCTCCTCATAACAATTGCCTACCAACTCATCGGCTTCACCATAGCCTTTACCTTCAAATTCGACAAGTTGACGGACTTCATGGGCGGCACGAACTTCATCTGGCTAGCCATAATCACCCTGTCCATGTCCGGGTCCACGAACGCTAGGCAGATAATCACCTCCTTGATGATCATCCTCTGGGGCGCACGCTTGTCCGGATTCCTGTTATTCAGAATCTTAAAGACGGGTTCCGATGCGAGGTTTGATGGGAAGAGAGATAAATTCTTCCCTTTCCTCGGGTTTTGGGTTGGGCAGATGCTTTGGGTGTGGGTTGTGTCGTTCCCTGTCACTATCTTGAACTCGCCAGCGGTGTTGCAGTACAGGCAACCGAGTTTTGGTAAAGCAACGGATATTATTGGGATAATCTTCTACGTTATCAGCCTGGGCATGGAAGCCATAAGCGACATCCAAAAATACCGGTTTAAGGGCTCCGAAGCTGGACAGCAGCCGGGAGCAGTGTGTAATGTGGGATTCTTTGGGTGGAGTAGGCATCCGAATTATTTTGGGGAGATTGGGGTGCAGGTTTGTAAGTTCACATATTCCTCTGACTTACGCGAATCGTCAATCGGCGAGCTAATGAGATCTTTCCAGCGATCTTCCTCCTAGCCATAACGCCCGCAAGCTACCACACCGTTCCCTCCGGCTCCGGCGCATTCGCCGCTCTCTACGCTAGCATGTTGGGGTGGATCTTCCTGACAGCCCTTCTCATGTTTCTATCCGGATTACCGTTGCAAGAACGACCGGGAGCGAAGAAGCGATATGAGCAAGGTGTTGGATGGCCTGCATACGAGAAGTGGTTACATGACACCAGCATACTCATCCCTATGCCGCCGGCTATCTGGAGTAGATTGCCTGTGATTGTGAAGAGGACGGTAGGGTTGGAGTTCCCAATGTATGTGTTCGATCCAGCGAAGCATGCGGATCAGGATAAGGTGCGCGAGAGGGAGGCGGAAGAGGGACAGCAGGAGAGTAGGGATGTGGAGCATCGGTATAGTAATGAGTAGTTTGGGCATTGGGTTCGATAATGTTGCTTGGGGATAGCAACTGTTTTTTGGTCTTCCGGATACCCTTCTCGGCCTCGCGGCCTTGTGCGATCTTGTAGTCTTCTGGTTCAACGAATCAAGACGGCCAATACTGAGATTTCAGAGCGTTGCATGTCTGGCGCGCAAACACACTGACTGTCGTCGTCGTAACAGTCGTAATGGCGGCCCCATATGCGTTGGAAATGTGCCGGTAAGACGTTCTGCTGATTTGCTCACGAGGGTTCCCGTCACATAACGATTGTGATCACGACAAGTCATCCTTGCCCAAGAGCTCCCACGGGAGGGTGATTTATCTCTCAGGTAAACAAAGCGCAAGGCTGAGTACAGCCGCTAGCTTCCGCTGATGGCTGTCCAATGGTGCTTGGAGGTGAAAGTGAAAGTTTGCATCCGTGCACGAACTCTCGTTATTCCAACGTCAGCATCTTTGAGAAAGTCCTATGATCCTTCGAGCCGTCCACCGACGACATCTCGGACCCTCTGAGCTCTGAAGCGAGAGACATCGTACGGCGAGGAGGCTGTACGGTATGGAGGTACAGTGGGACGTACCAGGGTAGCTGCGCCTCAGCCTCACCGGTCGGCGGTCGCCTCCCACCTGCTCCATGATCTTTTTCCTCAATGTCCCATGACCTATTCATCTTCACTGTTCCACGAGCTTCGGAACTCGTCGTGCGCAACGAGATGTCTTCCGCTGACTTCACGCAGCAAGTCTCTTGACCAGCAGCCATAGTGGACGCACGGCCGGAAGGGAAAATGGATTCGACTAGCAGCAGGCTCGCTCGCCTCAAAAGCCGAGTTATCCATAATGGGGAAACGGATGAGGGCAGAGTGTACGAATAAAAGCCCATCTGCGAAAAAGAGATTCGACTACTCAATATCCAGCCGAGCTGGATGAAGAGTCGACCTCTGTCCTGCACGCTCACCCACCATAGTACTGACGAGCTACCCTCTTTTGAAGCAATCTCATACACCTGGGGCTCGGCATTCTGTACACGGACGATTACGATTGATGATGGCTGGATTATGGGCGTCACGGAGAACTGCTACGGTGCTCTGCGTGCCTTGCGGTCCACATCTGGAACGACCTCGGCGTGGATAGACTCGGTGTGTATCAACCAGCAGGATTTGGATGAGCGAAATGCTCAAGTGGCAAGGATTGGCGAAGTCTATCGCCTTGCAGCTCGTACTACCGTATACCTTGGCGACCCTTCACCAGAATGGACACTTCTGGCTAAGGCACTGAAGCGAGCTTCTGGCCGGTACGTGAGTCCGGACGGGCACTCTCCGAAGAATCACCTAGTCCATAATGTCACGTGGGATAGACTTCGCCTAACGCTTGCGCAAGACAATGTCCTCCCGATAGATATACGTAAGGCTCTCGAGAGAGTCTGGAACACGATTGTTTCCCGGGAATACTTCACGCTGACATGGATCATCCAAGAGCTCATGCTAGGCAGCAATGTGAACTTTATCAGAATTGATGAACGACTGCCTTTGTACGTCCTAGAGTATAATATGAGCAAGGGCTCGGGGTCGTCTGGGCTGCCCCCAGTCATCAGGATGCACATGACCTTGAGCGATTATGGTAAAAAGGCGCCATACTCCTCCAGAATGCGCGATAACTATGAAGCTTTATTAGCTGGACCACATCCTGGTGACTCTGCCCGCACTTCGATGCGAGGAAAGCGCACGTATGATGAACCTGGTCCAAGCACTGCCGACTCGAGACCTGATGAGCCTGCGGTTTTCTACAGTGCTACAAGCTATCTCAATATACCCTTCTGGAGGCTGCTTGAACTGTTGGAGGAGACGCGCAGCCGTGGCTGCAAAGATGCTCGTGACAAGCTCTTTGCGTTATTGCCCATGTTCCAGAAGCCAACACCGGCACTGCTCGCTCCCGACTACAGCAAGAATCTCGCTGAGTTGTATACCGACTTATCGTGGTTTCTCATCAATTACGACATACCTGAAGCCTTGTCAGTTGCATGTGAGGACCAAAAGGCTGACGAGGTCGGCACCGTCCCCTCGTGGGTTGCAGACTGGACTGTGACTCCGAAAATACACCCCAGAATGGAGCATCGCCGCTTTGCGAAGGACAATACAGGATGGCATGCTGGATACCGATATAAACAGAGAAAGATCTATGCCGGGCGCGCTGGTCCTGTGCTGCTTCTACGCGGCAGGGTGGTAGACGTTGTGGTGTCTACCAGCACTCCCTGGCACAGTACTGATCGCGATAGTACTGATCGCGATAGTGAGCCGCGATCGAGATTTCGCTCGCTGGACGCCACCTTGGGCGAGTGGCAGGCCGAGGGGCCGCTTCCGTGCTCAGCTCCATGCTGGGAAAGACACGACTTGCCGTCTGTTGTTCGCACAAAACTCGCACTTGGGGTAACACCGCACTTGTCCACGGGCAGACACGCAGAGTCCATTCCCATCAAAGCAGTCGTAACCAGTGGCCTGAAAACCAGCGCCAAAGAACACGATGGAAGCCAAGCACATGGACGTCCTATAATGTACTCCGACCTCCTCAACAGTGCGACCGACCCTGACGGATACAAGTACTTGCACGCACAGCGGGAGGTTGTTGGGCGTTGCGATGGTCGTCGACTACTGCGATCGCAGCAAGGCCTCGAGGGCGTTGGATCACCTGACGCACGGGAAGGAGATGTCATTTGTGTTCTGCTTTGCCTTTCCTCCTCAGGCCGACGGACGATCGCTGGACGCTGGTGGGAGAATGCATTGTCGGCGGCATCATGTACGGCGAGGCTGTGCCTGTGAACGACCTTGACTGGGATCGCATCGATGAAGGAGAGCTCGTCGAGCCATTGCAAGACTTTGCCATACATTGAGAGCCGTTCGTGCAGCTCACATGCAACCAGACCCATAGCAGAAGTGCTCCTTTCGTCCATGCCCAATACTGCATTGCACACAGTGCACACGTTGCATATCAGTGCGAAAGAAGATCTGTGGGTACATACTTGAACAGGCACAGGTGTATCGTCGGTATTGGTTCGTAACTATTCACAGATAAGAAACATCAGGATTGACTTGAATTCTGCCATTGTACACCATACTGCCCGTTAGTATCTAAAGCTCTACAGCTGCTTCTGACGAATGGAACGCACATAGCGAGCAGCGCCTTCTCGCTCTCGAGGCTGAATCTGCCGTGCTTGGTCCATCCGTATCGGGTTGTGCTTCTAATGAGCTGTCTGATAACGCTGCAGCATTGCAACCCATGTCGTACGGAAGCTCGGCAAGCTGATCGCTGCCGCCGGCTCCACATCGCTGGCGCCGCGCTGCGAGCCTGCGACCTGCTTCTTTCTTCCACTGTATCGCTAACGAGGCCTATCGCCCGCATAGTCGGCTCAGCGAGCGCTGCTCGTGTAATGTAGCGAGACCCGTTTCAACTGATCTTTGCAGGAGGAAAGCCATCGCCGGAGAGGATCCAGAACAGCAAACGAGAGGCTGATACCACCTTGGTGTGGAGTATCATCCTCCAAACGACGGAGTTCTAGACTTAGATTCCACACGTCTCATTGATACGTTGTAAAGATTTGTCTTGACGCAAGGTACCAAACGACTGCAGGATGCGAAGGCTGGTCGGCGGCAACACCAAATGAAGTGGTTCGGCAGCTAAACATCGCTTACAAGCGGTTCATGTTGATATCTGTGACCCTTGAGGTTGTGCGATGCGTAGATGATAGCATGCCGCTATCCGATCAAACGACTGCAGCCACCATGCGACCGCTACTGTCGTGATACCCGAAAAGGAAGGCCATCCTGTGGGTGCGATAAGGCACACGTGGTGGGACATGGAGGACCGGACGTCTACAAAGCTGCTGTATATCCGCCAAGCATTAGTAGGTCGATTTGTCGCCGCCACCCGCCTCTTCGAACGCTTGCCGGACGAAGCCTTCCATTGCTTGGCGAAGCTTGTGAAAGCTTGTCGAGATGTCGGAGATCCAGCCTCAAGATGCGTTAGACCAGGTGTCGGATGAGAAGAGATTGAGCGTTACTGGACTAGCGGAGAAAGCGCCTTCGAACGAGGCTACCGGCCTCGCAGTCGTCGAGCAGGGCCATGTCATTCCTACGACGGGAGAACGTAAGGTAACAACGCGGGCGGAGTACTGGTCGTACTGTCTTTGGAGTAAGTCATCGATCGCTGCTCTGAACACATCAAGCACTAGCTTATCATGATTGTAGATTGGGGTGGTACCGGTGTCGGTCTTGGCAACTATGGCTCTTCGCTACAGCAGAACCTCGTAGTCCAGGCATTCCCGAGCGGCTTCATGGACTGGGGCGGCCAGAAGCACTATGCGATCAACTCATTCATCCTCGACATGAGCGGCATTCTCTTCGCATGTCAGCTTGTGGTCCTGCTTCTTATCGGACCTTACGCCGACTATGGCACATGGCGCCCGTACATTCTCATGTTCTGGACCGTCTGCGGCATCGCCTGTAGCTTTGCCTTCTTCGGACTTACGCATCCTTCGGACTGGGCCCTCGCCTCCGGGTTCTATGTCGCAGGTAA
>JAKLLW010001487.1:0-14488 GCA_022814695.1 Neocatenulostroma microsporum
GTCTGTCTCATGCGTCAGCGCGTGGCTGATGTGGTCGGCCTCATCGCGGTCAGCTTACCATGCACAGTCAATGCCTTATGTGCCCTCAGATTGCAAGTTCCGTAGTATGTCCTAGCGAACGCTCGATGTGGGCCTGACTGGACTGTGTGTACGAAGTGATCTTCGAAGTCTTATCACGAGTATCCGGTATGTTGGTCTTGCTGCATGCACGTCTCCAGCTCAACCGGTTGTCGTACGCAAGTCGTGCAGGAGGGCTGGCAACTAAGACAAGGTCGGTGGTCGATCGGTGGTGGCAATCGCGGTGTGGCGGTCTCGCTGGTTGTTAGTAACGACTGTGGTGATTAGTATGAGCGAACGACTGTCTCTATCTACAACATGTGAAGGAAAGGACGACGCGCAATCTCTCGCAATGCTTGGGGGAGCCGACGGCTTTGACGGCAAGAAGATGAGATGGTGGATCCTCCTTGATACATGACCCTGGTCGACCAGCCCAGGGCTAGCACGATGATTGGTCGAAATCGTATCTACCAATTAAGCTGCAGGAGTTCTCCCGGCCCCACCGTTGCTTGATTGCTCTTTCCCTTTCCTGAAGTTGCGCCTCCCTCAGGCGTTCCTGCCAGTAGAGAACTTGTTCCCACGCCTCAAACATGATCGGTATCAGATGAGAAGACAACATCGACAGACTGCTGTCAGCTCTGCCATCTTTCGCGTGCATGTGTGCAGAGTGGCCTCCGTAAACATGCTCAGAGAATGCTGGAGCCTTACCCGAGGCTTGCTAATGCGAGCTAACTCCTCATTCTCCAAGAGCTTCCAAAGGATAAGTAGCTGACTGACCTATTTTCCGCCTTTCAACTTGTTCAAAACCGCCCTCCAGCATCAACCTCTGCCAGAAAACCAGACACAAACAACTCAAATACAATCATGCCTCCCACACTCCTCGCCGGCTCTCAGCCACTCTTAGGCCCCCTCGTCGGCCTCGTAGGCTGGACCTTCGCAATGGAAGCCTGGATGTACGCCTACCGCATCCCCGACTTGTCAAGATATAAGCTAGACATGAAGCCCGAGTCGACCAAAGAAGAGATGAACACCAAGATCCCGCCCCACAGAAGGTGGCCAGCGGACAACTACAACCATTTGATGGAGCAGCCAACGCAGTTTTACGCTGTGATGCTTGCGTTGAACCAGATGGGTGTTCGGGATGAGATGACCGTGAGACTGGCGTGGACGTATGTCGGATTGAGGGTGGTGCACAGTTTGGTGCAGAGCACGACCAATGTTATCATGGTTCGGTTCGGGATTTTTGCTATGAGCTCCATGACGCTTCTTGGGTTGACGGCGAAGGCCGGTATGGCTTTGTGGTATTGAGGTTTGGGTGCTCGGTATGGCATTTGCAAACGATACTTACGTACGACGGTAGATTCATGACCAAGCTCATACAGCACGCCAGACCTGGTGCTTCTTCAGAAACCGCATACATCTTTCTCTCAAACTCGGAGAGCATAATGGAAGTGCTAGATGGCGCTTTCATAGAGTCGGGAGCGTCTCTTTCGCGCGGCGTGGGCGCTTGACGCCGCAACACTCTGTTGGTTGTAATTATAGCCAGGCTGTGCCGCACAGCGGTTTGCCCCAATATCGTTCTCCTGGATTCTCACGCTCTCGAAGCAAGTGGAATAGAATCCGCGCCGCTCAGTCACAGCGGGAAAAGCCTTATGGACTGCAATGTTGGACGTTGGCGTTTCAGCCAGTACCGTGGTGGTCGACACAGCCTGCTCTGTGCCGCAAAACCACTTTCTATATGTTCTGTCTTCACGCCTGTCCAACTTAAGAGAAAGAAGCACAAGGCAATTGCAAGTATTGACTCCTTCTACTTTCTCGGCACTGCAATTTCTCCTCATCAGCACAGATCGGACCCTTCGCGACGCGATCGGTCAACAAACGCACCCGAGACAACATGAGAGGCACTCGAATTCTCGCCCACGCAGCGGCTACTGCCTTGCTTATCTTGCAGTCTACAGCATCTTCATCCCTGACCTCGACGACTTCCGCACTCAGCTCGAGTCGCAGTGTCACTACGTACGTCGCCATGCTTGAGAACATTATATTTCGATCGGTGCTAACCTGCGATAACAGTTACACGGCCACTTCGCCAAGCACCACAGACTTGTTCGCGCTCCCTACCCTAAAAGGTCCCGTAGGAGGCTTGATGAATGCCATCGAGAGCATGGCGACTATGGTAGTGACCGCCAATACTACATCTCCTATATACGGCACGGGGACAGGGGCAGGACGTTTCCTTACGACCAGCACTACTTCTACGGGATCAACCACTTCTTCCACGGACTCAACGGAACCCGCAAGCTCTAGCGTGCCATCTTCTTCACTCACGTCCATTACGACGAGTGCGAGTTCTAGCGCAACGACCCAACCGACGAAGACAGCGCTTGGCGACGCAGCAGCGGCTGCTCTTTGCACGAACGTGATATGGGCTTTAGCTGGAATTGGGGGCGCGATGGTAGCGTTTGGTTGAGCACCCTTCACCAGCGTGGGCGATGTGGCGAGGTACGAGAACGCAGGGCAGTGTGTTGAAAAGGTGGCAGTATGTGGGAAAGGCTGAGTGAATGTTAACGTATTGGTTCGCTACCTTCCAAAACAGCGGCGATGTACGCATACCGCAACGCTTAGACCGTGGCTTTCGTAACGAGTAAGAAGGGTATCAATCGCATCAAAAGCATCACAAACCCCCCAAACGCATGACCGCAAACCCTTTCTGTCGATTTTCATTCTCAACGATGATAAGCATCAAATCCTCCTCCAATAACACTCCGCCGCCGCCCACCACCCACCTCCTCAAATTCGCGCTCCCGCCGGCCTGCGAGGCCTGCTTCGTACGCATCCTGCACAGGATCAAACACCGCAGATGCTCGCCGTGGAGCCGCTCTCGGTCTCCGGTATTGCTCATTGAAATCCGCGTATGGTTGACTCTCCTCGTAGTTAGTAAGGCGGCGCTGTATAGGTGGAGCCGGAACGTAGCGAGGTTCCGCTACCCTGCCTGTCGGGTAGTCGTCGTAAGTTTCGGCGCGGTGTAAGCGGGGCCTGACATCGTAGCGCGGGTTGCGAAGAGGCTCAGGGCGGCGTTCTTCTCGGTAGCGGGGTTCGAGTTCGCGGCGCGGTCGGAAGGTGGTAGCTGGCTGCAGCTCGATTCTGGCGTCTCTGTATCGGGCGCCGCGGACTTCGTCGCGATATCTGCGGTCGGCGTGTCGAGACTTGGAGCGATGAAGACTACCTCTAGGTCCAAAGACTTCTGAGCGGGGCGGCGTAGAGGGTGGAGTGAAGGAGCCCCCAGATGGCGGTGGAGAGAACACTGAGCTCCCGTCGTACTGCTCTTCGGACGAGTCGTCGTCGTTGACGTGCCATTGCTCTACCTTGTCTACGAGACCTTCGAGTTGGCTTTCACGGCGCCTATCCTTGTTCTTGAGGCCCTCGATTTCCTCTTCAAGCTTACGCACACGGCGTGTACTGCTAGATGATCTCCGCCGCCTTGGGCTAGGCGAGCGCGTTGGTCGTCTGGCCGAGTGGTATTGATGATGCTCGAGCGGCGTATCGTCGAACTGTCCAGGTACCATCACATGAGGCTCCGGCATGAACGGATTCTGGTTCGGGTATGGTGGCTGCTGGTTGACCGGGATCGGGATAGCACCTGGCGGTGCATACTGCTGAAGCGGATCACCGTAGGCTTGTTGGCCCATCGGCTGCACAGGCGGCTGCAAAGGCGGCTGCATTGGCGGCTGCATTGGCGGCTGCTGATACATGGGTTGCTGGGGGTACGGTTGCTGGTCTTGATAAGCATGGTCATTGTGGAGCGCCGGCAGTGGACCCAGTGGGTCATCGAGCAAGTCAAGGTCATCGTCAACGTGTTGTTTCTTGTTCTTCTTGTTCTTCTTGCCTTCCTTCTCCACTGGCAGTGGATCCGCCAGGTCGATGATCTCGGCAATGGTGTAGGAGCTAGAGTCACGGCCAGTCATCTTATCCCCAGGCTTCGTAAGGTATCTATCGTGACGCTTAATCACAATTTGGATCCTGTTGACGTCGACCGTCCTCCAGGACCGAGTGCCAAACCGCTGGACATCGTGCAATACCCAGTCCGCATTCGTATTCTTTTCTCGAGCCTTGTGCTCTGCAATCAGACGGTCAATGACCCCTTGCTGGGGTGCTGTTAACTTGCTGAAGATGGTCGCTGGCCCGGTCCTGGTCTTCAGCCGATGGGCTTTTACGATTGCATGCAGCTTCGCATCATCGAAAGGCAGTTCGCGCTTTCCAACCCTCGCCCAGCCAGACCTCTCGCCCAGTCGCGGCTCTGCCTTCTCGAGCGTGTACCCCTTATACGACACTTCCACCGGCGCATTCGAATTCGAGTTCCCGTTCTTGGTTTTGTTCTTCTTGGGCTTGACTTCGAAGTCGTCATCGTGAAACTCTACCAATGGAGGCGTCGAGCCATGCCTACGATCGTCGCGATGGTCATGTACCGGGAATGCAGCCGGGCCGGAAGGCCAGTCGTCAACGGGAAAAGCACCCTGCGGCGGAAAGCCGCCTCCGTGTGCAAAAGGAGGCGGTGGCGGCATCGGTGCTTGCGGAAAGGCCATGACTCTTCGATGTTGCTTCTCAGTAATTGCAGGCGGCCTCTGATTGCTTCGCAGGAGCGGTGTGATCCTGGCTCAGTGATGAAGAGCAGGGGATACCGGGCGAAGAGATATACCAAGGCAAGCGAGCAGAGTCAGAGAATGAGGCGGCCGAACGCTCTGAGAGCGGGGACAGCTTGGAAGATATGCCCTGCTGAAACCTGGTGCGGCTCGAGGGAAAGGGCAGTAGGACTTAGAAGGTGGTGTCAAGAGCGTTGTCAGAGTACGCCCTCAAACGCCCTGTGACACAAGAAAGTTGGAACCGCGCGCGAGATGAAGCTCCCAGACCTGGAAGATAAGCTGGGAATGCAGCGTCCAGGTGGAAATATTATGAAGAGTCATCGCTGCCACTCACTGATCGTGGTTCTCGCCTGCAGCGGGGCGTTGATGGCCTGGGGCATGAGTGGAGAATGCGAACAAGGCAACCACTTCATGCACATGCAATGCAGCGGGAAGGCATCAGCTGAGAGCTCTTTGATCGAGACAATGCTGTGACATTGCCATTCTTCCTCGTATCCCCACAGGATGGAAGGCAATGCTGTGCGCCTCTAACGGCAGGGTCCCAGACAGCATGCGAGTAGCGTGAAGTCCATTTGCTGTCGTGCCTCCTTGGATGTATCTTTGTATCTTCGCTGACAGCTGTTGGCCAATCGCGCTAGCGCGCTCAGCCTTCACCGGAAAGCTCGAAGTTATGTACTTCGCCTCAATGGCCAGGCAGGTCGGGGGGTCTGTGCCGCATTGTTCGCCTGGAGACAGCATAATCGTTCGAAGGCAATGTCTCAGAATTCGAGAGGGTGGTCGAGTCATTTGTGATTGTCCTGATGACCTGGAGAAGGGACGTTATAATAAGCTATATGTTCCCTTGCAGCAATCGCTGTTCTGTGCGCTTGAACTGCACGCTTCTGCCGGCAGACAAAGGCCGTGGGTCTCATCGTGGTCATCTAATGCGAGTTTGGGCGCGAAGCGTCAGTTGAACCATATCTGCGGCGGCTCTCCGACCCACGAAATGAGGAAGGCCACCGAGAGGTTCGGATGGAGCTCCTGAAGGTTGCGGACGAATCCAAGAAAAGCGGGGCTCACTACCACGTCGACTGCTGCACGCAAGCTGCACGTCCTCTAGACGATGCATGGCGCAGACATGGTCAGTAACAGCGATGTAGCCCAGCTCGCAAGCTCGCGAGAGGCCGACTACATCGTCGAGCACTGCACGAATGCCCAACAGGGCCACCAAGCGGCTTCCACCTCCCCCAGAACCACGCACAGCGGCAATCGGCAAAATCTGGACAACATCAGCAGATCAGTGCAGGACAGCGGGCAGAATGCACCCTCGGGACAAGTAAAAGTTTGGTAGATGTTGGTCGTGAGGTACCGAAGCTATATACTAGGATCTGAAACTGAGAGGAAGACAGGAAAGGATGAGATGCCTGATACCCAGGGTTTCGATCCAAGTGAGACATCCTGCTCGTGCTCCCTCCTGATCCTGGAGCAGTCATACTGCATTACAGTGTTGGAGAACTTTTTTGGCTCATCTGGTCGCAAAGGAATTGAAGGCTTGGAGATTTGAGGCCAGTCAGGTTGCACGCCTCTCGACGGGAGTGCACAAACCTAGCCATGCCGATGCTGCTCGTAGGTTGCTCACGATGCTCACACTCGGATTGCTTCCGCTAGCATCCGCTCAGGCCTCGTGTGGCAACTTGCCCGTATACTTGACGCCCATGACTCCGTTGACCGGCTGCTGCCCCGCCTTCACCATCGCCTGCTGCTTCTTGATGATGAACGGCTCATCCAAGAGCTTGGCGCTGATGAAGCCGCCGGTGATCACGTCGAGTAACTAAGATTACGTTAGCCAAAGCCGACGAACGCCATAGAAGGGACAAGACACATACTTTCTTGTAGTCCTTGCTGTACTTGACCTTGCATTTACCGGCGCTTTCCATATGACTGCACATCGCGGTAGCGCTGCTGAAGAGCTTCAGGCAGGTGGTGCAGCGGTGTTGGACCTGGAGATGGGCAATGCGGAGGTGAGCCTCGATATCGGCTGGTATGTCGTATGCTGCGTCATCGCAACCAGGGAATGGGCAGCAGTACTTCTCAATGGCAGTGTTGAAGAACAAGTCTACGTCGTACTCCTCGGCAGACGTGTCGTAGAAGCGGCTCGTCATCAAATTGTTGCTGTCTCTCGGTTCCTGGGCGGCCACCATCTCTGCTTCCTTGCGCTTGACGGCTACGGCCCAATCGCTAGGCGGAGGCATCGGCTTCGCGTCTTGGAAGAGAGCTTTCGAGGTCTGGCCTGTGCCCCAAGCTGCCGGCCTGCGGGCGGAGACTGCTGTGACTTCGGAGGCAGTATCATCGTCGTCGCTGTAGACCGAAACACCGCCGCTTGGTGAGCTCAAGGAAGGGTACGACTCGGTGTACACCTTGTTCCCGCCACGCCTGCTGGTGACCTCACTTCCACACCGTGTGGTGACCTCACTTCCGCATTCGCTTGCCGCAGTCTCCGTGTCACTGCGGACCGACGACGTACTGGAGACCGGTCTGGTCATCACGGAGTCCACGAGTCGTGGGGTCTTCAAGCCACGAGGGCGCGGCCAGGCCTCCTGGGCAGCACGTGGAATTGGGACGTTGTGGTCGATCAAGTCGACCTCGGCTTGAAGTGGGACATAGCCGGACTTCTGGTCCGGGTCGTCTTGGTCGAGTATTGCGACACCACCATCATCTTGGTCGACCGTCTCAGACCCATCTGTCACCAACCCAGGCTTCTCAGGCTTACCAGAGTGGACCTTGTATTCACGGAGCTTGTTGATGAAGGCGCCCATGTCCTTCCCCATCTCGGCTCGGACATGCTTGTGCGTGATGCTAGCCGTGAACTCCCAGCCTGAGATCTCTTCGCAGTTTCCGCCTTCCAGATGTTGGACAAGATGTGCGGCTCTCGTGAAGAGATCGCCACAACCAGGACAACGGATCTCTTGATCAGCAGGATGCATCTGCTTGCGGTGCAGGTCTCTGCCGCCGAAGCTTCCGAAGTCTTCGCCACAGAACTCGCAGGTGATGTGTTTGGGCAGTTCGCCTCTCGCCTGCCGGTTACGGCGGTCGCGCCAGTACTCGCCCATGAGGCTGACCTTGTGCTGAGTGAGGTCTTCCCACTCAACGAAGTCGAGGTCGCACTTCTTGCAGTAGTTGTGCTCAGGCTCATACTTTTTGTGCCTTTGCATGTCTTTGAGGCAGTCGAAGCGCTTGTCGCAGTCCGCATACGTGCACTTGAACTTTGGCAGCTCGCCGACTTCCTTACCGGAGCCTTTCATGCCGTCAACGCGCACGGGCTTTGCCACCTTCGGGTTGTAAGGCTTGACTTCGTCGTCGGGCCAGGTGCTGGATGGAGCCATGATGGCGGATATTGTTGGAAGACTTTATTCAGTGAGGTAGAGGTTGATCCTTTTGGTGTCGGTCCCGATTAGGATATCAGGGTGTCGCTGGCAGAGTACTGTCACCCCTGAAAGCAGGATCAGTGGATCGAAAGTGTCAGAAGTGGTGATAGCCGATTGGTCAAGTGGTTGTGATGTTGGTGATTTCGTGAGGCCGGATTGAAGCAGTGATGCCAGGTGTGATGATATTGTCAAAGCTTGATCAAGGGTGTGTTATGGTTGTGGTGCCAAGCGAGCTAAAGCCGTTTGTGTTTAGAAAAGGGAAGGAGCGTTTAAGTAGTACCAGAATCGGCAGGAACAAGGCACCAATGACAGTCAGCTGATCAAATTCCGAGTTTGAAGTGAGAGTGCCATGTGATAAAAGTGACAGTAAGTGAAGCAATGTCCTCTCAATGAGGTGCATCACGCTCAATGGTAGGCCCATGGGTCATAGTGAGCCGAACCACGACAATGACAGGCTTACTCGCTGGGGCACGTACTGAAGCACATTCGAGCTTGCCATCGAGCTGACAGATGCTTCTGCTGCTAGATTGCAAACAGAAGCTTGAGCGATTGCAACGTACACACGAGGGCGTTTCGGGGTACTATGGCGCCGTTTACAAAGCGAAGATGATAGTATGATCAGATTGGGTGCTGGAATTTAAGCGGAAGAGACATTGCTGCGGAATGCCTTCTTCTTCGGCTCCTAAACCATCGTCCCTTGGTGAGGGACAGCAATTTGTGTTACCTGGTCGGCCGTAGGATGACAGAAACGCGAGCCAATCAGTGAGATGGTCAACGGGACGGATGTCGACACTGTCGACTGTAGTGAGCCCAGCACACGTAGAAGCGGTAATGAGTGAAGCAATGTTCTCACATCGAGCGAGAGCAGCTTGTGTTACTTCATGTGCCCCTGGGGACGTTGTGAGTTGAAGCACAACACGGAGACCACCTCAGAGGTTCTGAAATTCCGAGACATTGGCGGTACTGCCAGCTTATTGACGAGCCGCTGTACGATCCTTTGAAGGCAAGATGTCTCTCAACGACTTCGGATTGCCGATGGCGGTCTGGTCTGGAGGGCGATTCGGCAGAACGACGACCTCATGATCGTTGTGGGATACACAACCCCAGCGACCTCGGATAGGCAAAGCTCATCCGTTCATGACAGGAGTTTTTGACGGCTTCACACCGTCCATAGCGGCCTCAATGGCGATATAGTAGGCTGAGGTCATGACTCAGTGGAGTTGAGTATACCGCAACGTGCATAGGTCCTGCTTCTGCTGATACGTTATCAGGGGATCCTTCTTGGAGGGACTGGAGTGTGAGCTTTCGATCCTCGAGCTTGTATCTATTATTCTCGTTTAAGACAACTTGTTCGTGATTGCGTTGGATGTAGAATGCTCCGGTGAGCGATGAGCCGGTGATCACTGCAAATGCTGTGTAAGTCCTGTGCTGCGGAGGTACTGCATGCACTGCTATGTCAAGCGGCACACGCCATGTGCATTTGAGGTCGTCGAGAAAATTCTTTCCTCTGCGCCATTTCCAGCAAATCCGAGAGTCTAAGGGTAATAGTTTGTAACCCGAGCCGAATCCGTATACCCGTCAGAAGCTATCGTAATTGTGGGCCTAAGATCAGGGCTGGGAGGTCTACCCAGCCTACCTCCAGTGCCTAGTCTCTCGGAGATGCGCCATTTCTAGCAGATGCATGAATTCCTAAACCAGAATGTGAGAATCTGGCCAGATTGCTGAAACCCAACATCCCTGTGTTCGTCTTGAGTAGACCATAGGCCATCTGGGCTGAAAGGTCTATCCAGCCTACATCCTTCCAAGCTTTCTTTCGGAGATGCGACGCTTTGAGCAAATGCGAAGTCCCGGGAAGGATTCGAGCTAGATTGCTGGAAACCAACATCCCGGTGTTTATGGTTAGTAGATCATAGGCCTCTGACATGGCCTGGGAGGTCTATCCAGCCCGAAATCGCTTGATATTTCTTCGGGGATGTGACGTTTCTAGCAAAGGCCATAACGCTAGAAACAAAAGCTTGAGGTTTGGATGGATTGCTAGGAACCAACATCCCTGTGTTCGTATTCAGTAGATTTTAGCCTCTGACCAGTACTAGGAGGTCTATCCAGCCTACTCCCAACTAATCGCATCTCGGGGATGTGCCAATTCTCAGCAGATGCCAACTTGCTGAAAACCAACATCCCCGCGTTTCTGTTCAGCAGGTCATAGGCCTATAGGATGGACTGGGAGGTCTATCCAGCCTACTTCCAGCGGATTGTATTCCAGGGATGCGCCGATTCTCAGCAGATGCGTGAATTTCTAAACCATTAGTCAGATTTCTGGCGACATTGCTGAAAACCAACATCCCAGTGTTCTTGTTCAGGGCATTGTGGGCCGTATGGTATGGACTGGGAGGTCTGTCCAGCCTACCGCCACCAAAAATTCTTTCGGAGAAGAATTTGGGCCAGACTGCTGGAAACCAACGTTCCCATGTGCCTGTTTAGTAGAGTATAGACCTCTGATCCATACTAGGAGGTCTCTCCAGTCCACTTCCAGCTAATCGTATTCCGTATTCCGGGGATGTGATATGTTCCACCAAATGCATGAATCCGGGAATCTTGAGTTGAATCCTGGCCAGCCTGCCGAAATACAACATCTCCGTCCAATATCCCGAGTCAGAGTGGCCAATAGTCTGTTCCTAGAGGCCCATGCAACCCAAAATCCCCAAATCTTCATCTGGAGATCAACCCCAGCGATCTCGGTTAGGCAGTTTCTCCACGACCCAGATCGCTCATAGCGGCCTGGAGGACGACCCAGCAGAATGAGGACCTGAGGATCTTTGTGCGAATCCGCCGGTCGGAAGCTCGTTGACAGTCCGCGGGTCGATCCCTTGAACACACGACTTCAGTATGCTCATGATAGCCTAGAGGACTATGCAGTAGATAGAAGATCTGATTACCATTGTGGGATACGACATTCCAGCAAGATCTGTTGAATATGTTTCTCCACGACTTGAGATGACCCATAGCGGCCTGGATGACGATCCAGCAGGGCGTGGACCTAGTAAACATTGTGGGAAACAGGCGAGGACGAACACTTACTGTTGAACTTTTGAGCTCGCTATCGTGCGCTAGATGCAATATCTTCATCTCTGATATCCAGCACCTCTCATATGATCATCTCCGCGCGAGTGGTCGCGCCACAATAGCACCGAGGGCCCTCCCGTATGCGTTGCGGAGCCATTAGCAGCAAAAGCAGCCGCCAAGCTTCTTCAATCCCTTCTTTTTGGCCTCCTTCGGCTCCTCCACAGCGGCCTGGGTCTCCATCCCCAAACCACTGGCATTGCGTACTTTCTCACGAATCCTCTCCTGACGCTCGGGGATGCTGAGTGGGCGACCGGGACGACTCAGAAACTCCTGCACACTCAGCAAATTGCCGCTTTGCGAGCGAACGTGCCCATTCTTCGGGAGAGTGGCCGGATCGTACAGCGTGCTGATGCGGTTGATTTGTGGAATCGGCGGCGGGCGCGATACGTTTGAGTGGCCCTCCTGCGCATCGATGCTGACTGGGGCGCGTGCAAGCGTTACTGGGTTGACGGGAGTGATTGCGTCAATATCCTCGATGTTGCCTATAACGGTAAGCTGTGCAGGCGGCTAAACAGGAGGTGGGAACTTACTGTGGGTCGTGGCGGTCGGGCGAGCAGCCTGCGTTGCGAGCGAGACCAGCGGGTAGGTCGAGTCCGTGGATCTGTAAGCGTTAGCAGATCTCTCAAAGTCTTCGGAGATCTAAGAGGTCTCAGGCGGCCTCCAGTATACGTACGTATGCTTGTCGCCGCCGGGATTCCCTCCCTCCTTCCCCTGCTCCTTTCCCTGCTCCATCGACTGGCTGGCCCCCATCTTCTCTGCCTTACGAAACCTTCGAAAACAAATTCCTTTCCCTTTCTCGTCGCTCGCCGCAGATGTGCGCGATGCTGGACGCATGCGCAGTTTGGACTTACCTAGAAAGAGATGCTCGTACCCAATGACAACGTCGTTCGAATCTGTCGTTTGGATGGTAACGTCCACCGTCTTGGTAATAGTGTTGTCTTCCATGGAAGGTAAGCCTGATGTCCAACATATAGCAAGGTGGAAGGTGGAAGGTAGAAAGTCGCGAGTGCGCTCGATGCTGAGCTTGCCACTCAAGCGTGTAGTGACGTTGAGCTCAAGGTGCAAAGCTGGTCACATGGCCTCCCACTTGCAGCACCTCGATACCATTAGGGAAGGCGCGATGCGGAGGTGATCATCTGGAGGTATCTCCAGCGCACTCAGATTCCCAGTATGCACTGGTAGACGATCCAGCTGCGGGAAGCAGACATTATCCCACAGGGAGAGAAGACATGCCTCCCGCGAGGTCGAAAAGTTTGCGTGGAGCTTTCGCCATCTCCAATAGCGTGCGCTGAGCGACAGTAGTTGCCGGCGGTGTGCTCTCCCTGGAATGTCGAGCGGAGATGAAGACGGCCGTGGTTTGTGAGATCGGAAACGCCATGCGGCTCACAGGTCGGGCAGCTGTGATCTGACGAGGCGCTATGCGGATGTTGTTGCGAGAGATAGTGCGGAATAGTGTGTAGCTTTGGTTCGGAAGGCTGGCTGCTGCTGGCAATGCAGCTAATGGTGTGCATGTGCCGGCAATGGCATGAAGCACCGAGGCGAGGTCGCAACCTGCGGCGCTGAAGTCGGAGAGTGCATTACGTTGCTGCACAAGTTCGTTGATGACAAGCTTGATGACTTGCTCGGTGTTATGAATGCTCAACTGGATGTCGTCCGGATAGGTGGATACCTCATAGTACTCGCTCGACGTTTGAGACTGCGAGGTCTGTCTAGCCTACTCTCATATATTGGCCCCCGAGAGATTAGTACCTGGAGCGAATGCATAGGTCCGGGAGTCACACTTCGAGATGTGCTGGAAGACAAGACATGTCCGATCTATATTCCGGAGAACTGGGTCCATGGTGTATGTTGGAAGGTCCACCCAGCCTCCTTCCACCCAGCAAATGCTTGAAGTTCCGAACCATAGCATGCATGCGAGAGATAGTGCGGAACAGTGCATAGCTCTGGTTCGAAAGACCAGATGCTCCCGACATGTGTAAGGGTGGAGTTTGCAGGACTATTGTGGGTCGGTAATGGACTGATGTTTGAGGTGGAGGTAGCCGGCGTAGACAAAGATGAGGACCAAGTAGCAGAAGACGTGGTAGAGGGACGACAGAGAGGTCAATGGTATGTAGGCTGGCTCGCTCGGTCCCGGACCGTTCTCCAAGTCTTCCTGTTGATTGAACGGAACAAGAGCTGGTTTTCTGGGCCAGCGTTCCATTCCGTCGGTTTGTTGGGTTCCGTCAAGGTGTGGAAGCTTTCGTATGCTGGCGGCGAGAGGAGCAGGAGCAGCCCATTGGCATCGCCGCAAGGAGAGCCCACAGCACAGCCCAGCGACTAGAGCTAGTGCATGTACTGTAGTTCCGGTAGTGCAAGTGCTGTAGTATATAGCTTCCTCAAGGGCCAGTGAAATAGGAGCCAGCAGCACAACGACTACAATGAGTGCCGGGGATAAAGTCTCGGTGTTACAAGTGGCTTAGTATATGGCTATCTGCCCAGGCATGTTCAAAATGGCAGCCTGTGATAAGCGTTAACATTCCACGCCACCAACAGACACACTCAACAATCCGGAGTCAACTTGCCACCTCCCCCGCAGAACCCCGATACCATAAAGAAAGGCCGGGTACAGTGGTGTTGACCTCAAGCTGCTGGGGACGGCATTGGCGCATTGGCGATGATTGAATTGCGATGTGGCGTGGACCAGAGGATTGGTGCAGCGCGAGAATACAAGCCTCTGCGTTGTGAAACAAACATCATTTCATCATGTATACATTTGCTACAACCCGCTCGTCCTGTCTAGAAACGCGAGTAGGGTAGCCTGTGCAAAAGGGTCAGCATACTGTCATTGCGATACAGCAAACATAGAAAAAAACGCAAGACTTACCACTTTCCCCTCAGCGTAATCTTACACCAATCCCCCTTCTCATCCGTCTCCTTCTCCACCTTCGTGGAAAAAGTGATCGCACTCATAATCCCATCCCCAAACTTCTCGTTCATGACCGCCTTATACGCATACCCATAATTCTGCACGATCTCATACAGTCTGTAAACCAAAGGCTCCTTGGGCGGCATCTCCATCTGCCTGCCCCGATCCGGCCAGCCAGCCATTTCGGTGGCGCGGAGAGTGTCTTCGGGGATGTCGAGGCACTTGGAGAGGTTGGTGATGTCTTCGTCCGAGGCTTTGGCTTGGCCGTAGAAGAGGGCTGCTACGGCTACTTCTTCGCGGCCGAGGGCTTTGGCGATGGTTTCGAAGGAGAGGTTCTTTTCCTTTTTCTTGGCGAAGAG
>JAKLLW010001488.1:0-14465 GCA_022814695.1 Neocatenulostroma microsporum
CCCCCTAGGGAGAGAGACTGTGGAACCGCCCTGATCAGGGCTTTCGTTGGAACACTGCCTTCAGAGTAGAGTGAGAGACCAAAGGTCAAAGCATCGAGAACATACTCTACCCACTGATCATCGCTGGGGGTGGGTGGGTCGAAAAGGTCGACCAGAGCAGACAAGCCATCCTGCACTGTCTGATCTGCGTCACCGATAGCAGTATACATGTCCAGGAAGAAGCCTTGGGTGTTCCAAATTGTCCAGGTCACATAGAAGTCCAATGGGGCGTTGGATCCGGTGTCCTCGAAGTCAGACCACTTCGGCTGTTCGCAAGCAGGGTCGACCTGCCGAAGAGACGGATATTAGCGCTGAGTTCACAAGTGATACTTATTCCAACTGCTTACATTGAGCTGGTTGCAGGTCGATGGAGCGTACTTGGTTTTGAGAGTGTACCAACACTCTGCAAATCCAGTGGCGCCGTCGCAGTCGTCTTGGTTGTCGGCCCACCAGCTATCGATGTAATCCGCAAGGTCGAGCGAGACGAAGCAGCTCGAGTCTGGGTTGGCGCCATCGGTACAGGCTGGATCGAGGGCGGATGTTGTGGCGGTGGTAATCTGCAAGCTAGCTGGAGGAGAAGTAGAAGGGCAGAAGTCGCCGCCAGTGGCGTCGGTCTCGAATGAATAGTTGTTGCCGTCCGAGCATTGACAGTACCCACCGGTATCGCGGTCGGGGTCTTGGAAGGGGAGACAATACTGTGCAATCTCCGTTGTTGTCGGGGATGCGGTAGCCGTGGCGCCGGTGGCCGTTGTTCCATCGCGAGGAAAGATGCCTTGGGTTTGAGAAGGTAGGACTTGGGAGAAACCAGCTCGCGGAGCAGCGAAGATTGGGGCCACGAAGGCAGCAAGCAGCGCGAGGGCAGCGGTTGGGTTCATCGTAGAGAGTGCGAGATTGATGTGATGAAAGGATGTACTCGAATCAATGCTAGGTGCAGGTGTGGAAGCTCTGAGCCTACCGCGATACCTTTTATGCCTTCCATTCAGGGACGTCTTGTCGGGCCTTCGGGTCAATTTGATGATCCTCATGACTTCACGGCCTACCACTGCTCGGTAGCTCCGTTGGCAATGTCTTACCAGCGAGCGTCGTTCCAGCTCAAGACCGTCGTCTCCAGAACACGTTTAAGATTGAGGAAGGTCGATTGGTGCAGTGCAGCTACCGCCAAGTTACCGTCGTTCGAACGAAGGATGCTGGACCATGAGGTCGCACTGTCGGCGCTCGTATGCCTGTATTCATCGTTGCAGGAAGTCTGTCAAACCAAGAGGAAGGAGTCAGCCTGCCGCTGCGCACTAACTAGGTCTACTGGCAAAGCAACACCACGGTAGAACATCCCAGGTCAAGAGCCTTCATCTCCAGAATACCTTCAGCAACCAGGACACGTTTGAGATGGAGAGAACTCAATTGGCGCTGCGTACCTTTCGCCAAGCCATTGTTGCGTGAACGAAGGATGCTGGGCGGATAGGTCGCAATGTCGGCCCTCGTATGCCTGCATTTAACGTTGTTCCAAAGTAGCCCAAAGCAAGTCGAAGGATCCGCAGCGCAATGAAGTCCTAATCGAGAGCAACACGTTCGCCATCGATTGCAGTTCATTGGCGGCGCTCTCTGGAAAGAACCAGTCCCAGGTTCTTCGAACGAAGGATCTCACCCTTGGAAGACTTAGTCGGAGGAATACATTGCAAGGAGTATGTGAGTCGACGAGCTGACGAAGAAGGTGAAGTCGAGGCGAAATAGTGCGCCGGTCAAACCGCGGCGAAAGTCCGCGACACATGCCAGGCGCATCACGTCTTCGTCCCCGAGGCTTGGTGACATTGAACATGGCCGCCTTCTCCAGTAGTCGACACGCCGAATCTGCTGCTGTATCGTCCTCTAGATGGCTACGAGAGTCCAGATTATTAGAGACAACATCCACCTCCAAAGATCTCAAAAGGGAGAAAGTGCTATCTGTCTGTTGCGAAGCTCTCTCGTAGACTCGTAATAGTCCTCTGCACTGGGGACCGTAAGCGGCAACGTTCAATGTCACCGACCCTCGCCCTCACGAGGAATCGTAAGATGAGTAATGCCTGTACACTGCTCTTCAAGTTCGCCGACAAGCGCTTGCGATCACAGCGACTGCGCACCGTAAACGATAGCACTGGTCCGAGAAGCATCAGGAGTATTATTGACCATGCACGCATAATAATAGGAGGCACCACACACAGCATACCCGAGACCGAGATCAATCCCCTGCCGTCTCTTTCTGCCCTGCTGCCTCCAGGCGAGCCTTGATTTGATCGCTAGTGTAGCGTGGCAGGGCGAGTGCGAGCATTGGGGGCTAGCCCAACGGAAGACTGAGTATGAAAAGACAAGCTGCTATCTTGGGTGTGGTGTGTGGTGATAGACGGACAGAAACAGGCCCAAAGCAGGTTTGATAGCGAAGACGAAGAGGTTCCAGCAAGAGGCGACCAGGCGAAAGTTGCGGAGAATCGTATCAGGCCTCGCGATACCTCCTATTGTCTGCCATTGTCTGAGGAGTCCTTTCGATGCAGCTGAGCCAGCGACCCAGAGGAGGACAGTATCTTGCGCAGCGTCAGTCTCTCATCGTTTCGCTGAGCCGGCCAACCGACTGTGTAAACTTTGACCGTCTCATCTGCCTCAGGTGGGAGTGAGATTTTGCTGTATATGAGGACAATTGAACTTGAAAGTCTGGTGGCTTGACGGCGACAGATGATCTCTATCCAGAGCACTACGCTCGCAAGGAAGGTTGCCCTGGGCGCGGCACAACTTTCCCGCGCGTTTACGATATCACAGTTCGCGGATTTTCGAGACTTGCAATTTTCCCCGCAAAATGCTTGGATTTTGGTGTCGCGCGCCCGAGGCAGGTGGTGCAACCTTTCTGGCGAGCTAAGTGATGTTCTGTACCACTTTGGCTGGCTAGTCGGACCTCATTGCACCCGCATGCGGAGGAGAGAGAAAGTCGTCAAGAGCTTGATCAGCTTGACTGAAAGCAAGGAGTTTGAGCTTCTTATTGTGGCACAGCAAAGTTTGATCGCATAATGTCCGCGGGCGTTGACAATGATCTTTACTATGGAGAAACGTGAGCACTCCGGATCTATGAAGCGTTCCCTGAGGTCGCCGGAGTCGTTGCACATATCTTACATGACGCTGCTGGCCGGGAACACAGCACATTGTAGAGGGATTGTGTCGGGTAGGGGTAGGTTGGGATAATTGCAACAGCATCGTAGACAGCCTTTCCAAAGTCCAGAGGGATGCGCGGACGCTTGACGCTCGCGACTGGTTACGGACGACATTCGTTCACATTGTCTAATGATCGAATGAATCAAGTGAGGCGAAGCAGTCCAAGTGAGATGGATGGAGCTTGAGATAAGGCTGAGCGCGAGCGCCTCGGCCCGTGTTCCGCTGGCCGAAGGAGCGTGCCGGAAGTCTGTGGAACTGTTTCCTGCCATCAACGGCTGTTGACTTGCCAACTAAGACACGCCGTCTAGTTCTCTCGCAGTCCTCTCTACGTGCAGTACAAGAGCTGACTGGATCGCATTAGTACCCGCTTTTCCAGGGCGACTTCGAGGCAGTCTTTGCGAGACGCTTGCGATCCTACAATGGATCGCAAAGCTACAGTCGACAGCCTCGCGCATCTCGACAAGTCGGCCTTCGCCAACGACGAAGCAGGCCGAATACATGCCCTCAACGAAGCTCGCGCGGCGGTGAGACGTCTGGAGAAGCCGTGGGAGAGGGTATATGACATGGTCTGGTTCGACCCACTGCTCATGCTCGCGATCAAGACGGCAAGCGACATGGGGCTGTTCAACGCCTTCAGTTCGACATCCCAGAACAGCGAACATCTCGCAGAATCTACTGGAACGGACCCTCTACTTATTAGCAGACTCTGTAGATTGTTAGCCGCCGGCCAAGTGATCGAAGAGACGGACGTGGACACGTATAGAGACACAGAGCTTTCACGATCGCTCATAGCTCCAGACGGGCTGATAAACGGCATACACCTCTTCTTCGACGTCGGCGTGCCGAAACTGGAGAAGATGCCTGACTACTTTCGAGACACTGGCTTCATGAACCCAACAGACGCCGCACATCCGCCGTGGGAGTCTATCACGGGTCTCAAGATGTGGGACTGGTACAAAGAGCATGCCGAGGCTGGATCGCACTTCCAGGGTTTCTTATCATCTTTGAGAGGCGGGCAGGTGCCTTGGCCGAAGTACTATCCTCCGTCTCGATTGCTCGAAGGCTTCAACCCTTCGACCACTCTCTGCGTCGACGTAGGCGGAGGCAAAGGCAGAGATATGCGCCAACTCGCCGAAGACGTCCAAGCTACTCATCCCACAGCTAAGATCGTCGTCCAAGACCTTCTGGAAGTCATTGAAACCGCAAAGAACGAACACCTCCCAGGCCAAACCGAACTAAGTCCCCATAACTTCTTCCAAGAGCAACCCATGAAGGGAGCGCGAGCCTACTTCCTCCACTCCATTCTCCACGACTGGCCAGACTCGGAAGCCCACAAAATCCTCACTCGCCTCAAAGAAGCAGGGAAACCAGGGTACAGCAAGATCCTTCTCCTCGAGGCAGTCATGCCGGAAAGGGTAAAGGACATGCCACATAGGATGGCTGCGATGGATATCAACATGATGTTGCATTTCTCTGCGTTGGAGAGGACGGAGAAGAAATGGCGAGCTCTGATAGAGAGCGTTGGGTTGTCATTCGTGAAGATATGGCGGCTAGAGGGTCAGTGGCAGGGTGTCATTGAGGTGGGGATGTAGATGTGATGCTTTCCATTGTCATAACTGATATGGCGAGGCTTTCGTGCCTTCCCTACAGGCTCTAGCGCCTTATTGCTCCAAACGCCAAGCCTACCATACAAAATATCATCATACCTCCGTCTCCGTCTGCGGGCTGACACCCTCCTCGCCATCCGGCTCCTCATCAGCGTCCACGGGCTCTGCTTTCGCCTTTGCTTCTGGCACATCGTCCGCCTCTCCATTATCCGCGCCGTTCGTCTCACTGACATCGATAAGGTCAGTCGCTGCACCTCCCTCCTTCTCCAGCTTGAGATACTCATCCCACTCCGGGAACATCTCTTCATTCTCCTCAGGCACCCCAAGCATCCTCGCCACTTTACTCTTCCCGGTCTTCTCAAGCCCAGCTTTCCACTGCCCAACGATGTCTTTACATCTGCTAGGCTTATACGTTTGTGCGAGAAGCACCGCTTCCGCCGTTCGTCCCGTTGCGAGCAAGACATCGAGGCAGCCGTCAATATCCCCAATCTGCCATAAGCAGGTAAATGAAACGTTGTGCTGTCCAGCTTCCTTCGCCTTGTCCGCTAGACTTCGTAGCCCGTCGACGTCGGCGGAGCTGGAGTACAGTAGTAGGAGACTGCCGAGATCTTTGGCGTTCCTGAAGCATTCTTCAGCAAGAGCGATATCCCAGGCAGTGAGCGCGGAGTCCCCGACGGCCTTCCACTTGTGTTCTACGTCTGCTTTCCGCGCCAGGTGCAGGGCGATTTGAAGTTGGCCAAGGCCGAGAGCAAGTTCGAACTTGTGTTCGTCATCTGTTGCCACTTCCAGGGCTTGCTCCTTGTACCCCTGACCCTCGAGGAAGCGCGCGATCTTGTTCTTCTGGTCCTCCGGTATATCCGGGAGCATCTCGTTCGCCGAGTCTAGGTCCCCTCGCAGAACCAAGGTCTGGTATTCGATGACAGACACGGAGAGAGCGAAGGAGCTGACTTGGACGTCCTTGTCGCAAACATACACCCGACCATCGCGGGCGAGGTAGCCAAGGACGTAGTATGGCTGGTCGAAATGCGAGATCGTGTACGTTTGGTCGCCGACGAGGTAGTTGAGGCGGTTGGTCGAGTTGGTGTAGACGAAGCAGTCGCCTATCCATTGGCCTGTACGTACGCTGCAGCACACATGTTAGCTTTCTTTTCGTCCATCAGTCCATAGCAAGAGACGCGAACCTTTCGTTAATGTCGCAAACAACCTCAAAAGCCTCCTCGACACCATCCTCTTCCACAGCACCCGACTGCAGCGCAGCCAAATACTGCTCCCTAGAATACCGCAGCACATAGTACGTATCCTCACAAGCCAAGCACACGAGCTCTCCACTTTCGGACCAATACACGTTCTTCGGCTCAACCTCTATCCGTCGGACAAGCTTACCAGACTCCCAGTCGAAAAACCCGATCCCACCTTGACCTTTCACACCAAGCAAGACACCTCCAGAGAGTCCGTTAGCTGTGTAGCCGACATTCACGGATCCGTCTCCGGCCTTGGGCTTGAAGTTCCTGTAGATCTTGACAGAGTACTCTGATTCTCGGATCGCGTAGTCCTTGTCATTCTCCTTCGACGCCCAGGCGAAGTCAAGAGCGGAGCCGAAAGCCTGGTTCCGGAGTGCGAGAGCAGTGTAGATGATGTACTCGCCATCTCCACATACTGCTACGAAGCGACCATTGGGGCTGTGGAGGAGTGTCTGTGGGTAGATCTCGGTACTACCCAGATCTTTCGATGGGAGAGAGATGGGCTGACCGTCCTTCAGCGACTTGTCGGCGCCTTTAATGACAGAGGTCAGGATTTCGGAGTGCCGTGCCCAAATGATCTTCCCTGATCCGTCCATAGACACCGCAGGCTCCTCGCGACCCATCTTCACGACTACCGCACCATCGTCGAAACCCATCGCTATGCCCTGTCGGCCTCGCTGGTACGAAACACACCATGCTCGCTCCAGCCCGTACGAAAGCGATTGCTCTAACCGGTAGGTGTTGGCGTGCCATATCTTCACCGTCCCGTCTTCGGACCCGGATATTATGACTGGCAGCTCTGGGTGGTAGCAGGCGAAACTGACATTACTCGTATGCCCCTCCAGCGTCGCGATCAGAGCTTTGGTGGTGTAATCCCAGATCTTCACCGTCCGGTCGTCCGACGTCGTGAGCAGATACGGCTTGTCGCTCTGCGGGTAGTAGTCCACATGGTTCACACCCTTCGCTTCATGAGCCTCAAGCGTGAAGTTCGGTGTGCCAGATCCCAAGTTCCATATTTTGACCGTCCTGTCCAAGCACGCCGATGCAAAGGTATTGGTGTCCTTGGGATTGATCGCAAGACCCATAACATAGTGGCTATGCCCCTCGAATATTTGCACGCACTTCCATCCTCTGTCCCAATCCCATAGCTTGATTGTCATGTCATCGCTAGCTGTGAGTACGAAAGGCTGGCTCGGGTGTACGACGATCGCTCTTATGTAGTCCGGGTGTGCTTCGAAGGAGGTGATCTTCTCGGAGGTGTTGTAATTGTAGACCCGTAGCTGGAAGTCATCGCTACCGCAGACAATCCAGTTCTTGCGGGCGACGAAGCGGCCGGCTCGTACGGGGACATCGGTGAGCTCGAAGGTTTTGATGATGGATTGTGTTTCGTAGGACCAGATGTAGACGTGGCCGCTGTAGAGTGTTGTGAGGATCTGCCCAAATCAGCCCCTGCGTTCTGCCTATGCTAGTAGCTAGGTTCTCAGCTCACCCATGGCTCAGTCGGGTGGAAGTCAATGCCCTTCACCCGCTCGCTGCGAGCGAAGAGTTGTCTCTGTAGGTCCAAGTTAACGTTGGGTCCCATGTCGCCAGTGTACTATGTCCATTGTTCTCAATCGCACCTTGACGTCTAATCTCATGTTTGCGGCTGGCCCTCGAGCTTGCGACGCAAGGGACCGGTATTGTCTCGTTCAACTTCGCAACGCTCTTCTTTGGTGTGCTCGGCCTGCCTTCAACACAACATCGAAATCTTTCTCGCTGGGAGTATATCTGTCCAGGTGGTCTCGGTCGGGACAAAGGGTTTAGTCGTCGGATGTACAGCAATTCGAGCAGTACACAATCCCTCCCAATCCACCAGCTGTCGTTGCCAAATATCCAATGCGGCCCACTTCCGCTGTATCGTGGCCTCAGGCTGCAACAAGCGTTAGACGGTTTTCAGATACGGAAGGCGCGTGGGTGGCGGGTTTGACACATGACGTTCCAAGCTTCTCCAGGCGCCTAGCTTCAAACGACCCATATCAACCAGCTCTCCCCACACAATTCTCTCCCGTACACCACAGAGAACTAGCAAACATGAAGCTCTTCACAGTCGCCGCCACCGCCCTCCTCGCCAGCACCGTCTCCGCCCGCTCAAGCTGGCTCAGCAGCGGCCCCTCCGTCTCCCCGAACACCGACGGCTCGCTCTCAGTACCCGGCGAGAACCCACTGCAGCACTGCCAGGACCCCAAGGATGACATCCTCACGCTCGAGAGCGTGGACTTGTCCCCGAACCCGCCGAAAGCGTACGTTTCGCATTCCTACACCGCCAACACCTATTAGCTCGAAGATATGCTGACCACGTACAACAGCGGCACCAAACTAGCAATAAAAGCCAAAGGCAAACTCTCCGAAGACATCGAAGACGGCGCCAAAGTGCACCTCCAAGTGAAATACGGCTTGATCACCATCATCAAGCAGACCGCCGACCTCTGCGACCAAGTCAAGAACGTCGACTTGGAGTGCCCGTTGCACAAGGACAAGGATACCGCACTCGAGAAAGAGGTGGATTTGCCCAAGGAGATTCCGCCGGGGAAGTACACTGTCACGGCGGATGTGGAGAGCAAGGATGGGGATAAGATCACCTGTTTGCAGGCGATGGTTGAGTTCAAGAGGGGTGGCGCTATGGTGATCAACGGGCAAGAGGCTGTTGACGGGAAGTGGAAGCAGGGTCTTTGAGAGTGTGTAGGAGAGTGTGGTGGGTGTGGAGAGTGTAGGTCGAAGACATATCACGTTGGCTAAGATCGAAAGCGTACGAGCGAATGAGAATGTATGGCACGATAATACCTGTATATTTCTATGAGCCATGTATGCAGTGAAGAATTGTCTGGGTATCGTGTCTATACTATCGTAGCATCTGAAGCGGGCTGCCGGAGGATCTCTCAGCATGCCTCCACCCCATCTCTCCGCATCTGTCTGATGTCTGCCTGCCTTGACCTGCGTGTTCGGTCGGCTTCGTTGATGCTGTGCTCCCTCATCGCTCGCCCCTCTGCAACTTATTACTCCCCAAACAACTTCCTAACCCTCTTCATCACACTATCCTTATCCGGGTCGTACGGGTGGTCTTTACTCGGTATCTCCAGCACACTCGGGAAAGCTTCTGCGTATCCGTCTACTTTTCCCCGGATCTTGTCTGCGATCTGCATCACTATGTGTTAGCCCATACCCCCATGCTCATTCATCCAGAACCTCAGTCCCATCCCATATACCATTCCACGGTGTCTCTTTCTCAGATTGAATGGGTGGCCCTCGCTCCACTGTGTGCAGTTTAGAGAGAAGTGCGTGGAAGACATACATGTTGATTTATAAGCACAATAGCGATATCCTTCCTCTGTCTGGTGAACGCATCGAACGCGCCCTCGACCGTAGATATCTCAGTCTTCTGGTCGACGACGAGGTAGTTCTTTTGGGAGTCGGGTGGGTCGGTCACGTGCTATTACACAGCCTCATCAGTCCCACACGTCCAGTCTGCTAACGGAGGGGAAGGGAAAGGTGAACGAAGGGCGAGGAAGGGAGAACGTACGCCCACGCCTGCGAGCAGGATACCAGTTACTGAGTCCTGTTCCCATGCTGAGTTAGTGAGCTGGTTTTCGGATACGGGGAGAGTACGAGGGAAGGTATACTTCATCTCCTATAACAGCAAGGAACTCTCTGTCCTTGTAGGCAGACTGTGGTAACGCCATTGTGTTTTGCGACAGCTGAGAGTTGCTTGCTTCGTTCGAGCTTCATGTGCTTTGGTTGGAGCGCCGGAGATACTTCGGCTATCGTGGAAGCTGGAGTGACGTTGCTTTCGACCCTTTCTTTTGCATTGGCAACAACATGAACATCAACGGCCACCTCTCTACTCTCTAGCAACAGCTGTGCGGTGATCGCCATACCGCACTGAATAGAGAAAGATATGAACAACCGCTTGGAGGCTACTTCTCCTGCAAACCAATCGCAATACCGCCTCTCAAGCCCCCCAATAGGACTCCTCTCATCCCTGGGCCGTAGCGGACCAACTTCTCTTCGAGTCTCCTGGGGTGAACCGACAACTATCCATACAGACTGTACTCGCGCTCCGACCAAAGCCCCGTTGGACATGCTTGCTCGGCCACACCGTCCGATCCTCAGGGCTGATGCTCTGCCCAGAGAGAAAGAATATTCCGTCTCTCTTGAATCAATGCGGCATGGGATCTAGACTGTTGGAAGGCATACCATGTACTCTTCGCAGGGATGATCCGAACTACATAGGTGCAAACCAGAGCATCTCAATTCGACAATCGCCGCGCTCGCTTCGACACCAACGCTCGCCCAGGGCTTTACAGTGCCCGCCTCCGTCATCACATCGATCGCACTCATCCTAATCGCTGAGGGAGTGTGTCAGAATATCTGTCATGTTTTCAATCAACTCGCTTGCGATATCTGTGGGCATGTAGTTCTGCGGCTGCTACGTACAACTGACCGCCAGGCTTGCAGGAGATCGTCAGTGGCGTCTAACTTTCCGCTGCGCCGCAACGTGCTTCCGTTGTCTACCGTTCTCTCGTTTCCACTCTCCAGGTTCGACGCGATGTAGCAACACCACTGCACCTCTAGATTGAGAAGGATGAAAAAGCGATGTCAGGGAAATGTTGTTGTTGAACCGTGCCGACTTTGCTGCCAGCGCTGCCGCCATTGACGGCTGTATCGCGGTACCTCCTGTATCAAGCACAACACAGCCACCACACAGCGCCCTTGCATAGAGCTTCTTTGGTGTACCGCAAGCCATTGAGCCTTTTATAGTTGCCGCTGGATGACTCGTCTTGAGGCCGCCCGTATGTGGTAAGGAATAACCGAGTACAAAGGTTGCACCTCAGGCAAGGACTCACTGTTTGTCACTTCATACTCCTTCCTGTTTTGCACTTGGTCGTGGTAGAAAAGACATTTCATTTTGCCAGCCCGGGATTCCTCATTGTGAGCTGGAAGACCGAGAGAGGAGCAGCAGTCACCAACATCTACCCTCCGAAAGCCATCTAAGCTTGTACCTGCGTTTCTCTGTCGAACGAAAGCCGGGACATTCCTTCCCAGATCATGGGCCAGTCCTGCAGCAAGGAAGAGGACGAACCGTCTACGACTACTACTGGCCCCGAGCAAAAAGCGACTAGCACCTCTTCCGAGAAGCCCTCCTCCACTGGCCCCGAAAAGCAAGGCGGAATGGCGAGGAAGCCCATACACATCCTGGTGAAGAAGATCATCTACTACGATGAGAAGTGGCCGCAATCATTCATCGACTTCATCAACAAGCGCGCCAGCGTAGCCTTCCGCCACTGGGCACTAAGGGTTGGTGACGATGTCTTCGAGCTCCTCAAGAACCGTAGCATGAAGAACCGAGTGCACCGTACAACATGGCAAGAGGTGGCGGATCAGTATAACTGTACGGAGGTCCAGGGGTATACATTGTGCTCGTTCGAGCGGATCCGAGAGATCGGTGAGCAAATCCTCGTAGTCTTGGCGAGAGTTGTCACTGATCGCCTGCCAGCTCAGATGAAGATTGAGGCTATGCCGTGCTACGACTCCGTGACGAAAAACTGTCAAGCTTTTGTATTGAAGCTTATGGACGATATACCAAAGACAGATGTTCCGGAACCATCGATTGGTGACATGCCCAGCCTACTGAAGAAGCTGCTCGACGACATGACCAGCTACGTCTTCGCTAGGAACGAGACAGGGCTCACGAGTCTTCAAGAATGGCTTGACGAAGCTCTGCTCATTATCAAGCTTGCCGTTTTGGGTGTCATCGGCTACCTGCTTCGTGCTTTCCAGGCAGGCATGATGGAGGGAATCAGAGGGCTGTGGCGGACTCTCACGCAGTTGCCGCCCCTGGCCTTGGGGCCTCTAGTCGCATTCATCCCAGACTTCCCTAGGTATCCAGATCATGGCCGGGTTGGGCGCCGCCGTGGTAGCCGGTCTTGTGCTGTGGCTCGCTTGGGAAGGAGCAAAGAACTTTCTGCAATGGTGGAAGCAGCATGGACAGTCTATCAACGCCGCTATTCTGTAAGTCGTTCTACAGCGAGGTTGGTGAGGCCGTGTCGCTAATCAAGTGCTTCCAGGGCGCAAGATCCTGAGCGCAACGCCGTAGAGCTGGTGTTGCTCAATACCGCACATGGAAAGCACGATACGAAACAAACGGAAGAGCTTTCGGAGGATGCCACCCAGGCGCGAAGGCCAAAACACCGCCAACCAAGAGCCGTCCGCTTTGACTGAAGAAGTCATCTATCCCTGGTTCCACCAAGCCTTGACGGTCAGACACAAGGACCCGAAGCTGACGATGGATTCCTGTCTTGCACGTTACAGACTGATGGAGCATACCACGACTGAAGTTCGAAATATACTGTCGTTTCCCAGGGGCCGCGGCTGCGACACACTCTGTGCCATCCCACAATGGGCCCGTTTGCGGAATGATGGGAGACGACGCAACATTCACGACTGCCGTTGCCGATGATCGGCTAGCTTCCTTCCGACAGCGCAACTGCTGCCGTGTAGCTGGCACAAGGCAATACAGTTGACTTGCGGTGGTGGAAAGCTCCCAACTGTTACCAAATACCACCCCTAGACCTTGGAAGGCCGCCAAAATATCTGCACGCATGATGCCAAAGCCCCGGGATGACATTCTGGGCTACGAGGGGTCGAAGTGAAACGAGCACGAGTGGACGGAGATGGAGGAGGCAGGTATGCGAGCTCGTTCAAGTTGACCAGGTATGTGATCGACTTTATCGGCTGCATTTGGCGCAGCCTGGAGTGGATAGAGCAATAGATCAGGTAGCGTGCTTGTCATTGTAGGCACGACAGTAGACCACTGATATGAAGTTTGAAACCAGGGTTGTCTTGAGACTGCAGAGAAATGCATCATAATGGCTGCCCGTGATCCTGTGGAGCGTAGAGCAAACCAGAGACATCAGAGCACTTCTGCAGGCTTTCAAGCCGCAACTTACGGCCGATCTTCAATTGCACACATGCGTTCGAAGCGGACAGTTGCACTGTATAGTGCCTTGAGTCTACAGAAGCCTTACGTAATCAGGACACAGCGGTCGAGCTCTCCCAGCAGCCGTCTGCATTTCCAACCGCCCCTCAATGGATAAAACAACGATCATACACCATGCTGAAGGGAATACGCTGACTAAAGGCACTCTCTCCGGCACCCTGCACAGCTCTCAGCTCACCTCTATTTGGCGGCCCTTGGAGCATCTACGGCGCATCTGGTCGCTTGCAGAGGGCGCTCACCCGTTGCACATGGGTTGGCAACTTCGGTAGTGCTCTTTTCCACAGCTCGCAAAGACTTTCGTACAGCTTGGCGTCGAGAGCATTGAGTACAATGTTGAAGCCAACATTCGGGTTGTCGCGCTGCGCCAGGATTTCCCTCTCTGGATCCTGCCAGAGATGTTTATCGGGCACCGTATTTTCGTCGCCGACTTCCTGCGGAGGGTCAAAGAAGTCTGCTTGTGGGAAGAGCTCGATGACCAGATCCCTGCTATTACGATAGCTGTGCGAATTGGGATTAGCACAGAAATCCTGGAAGGTCGCGTAATCCATGAGAGGATGCTGCAGCCAACTCTTCTCCGCGACATGTCTGTAGAGCTCAAGAGATCGGCAGATCAGCGCAAGATTCAATCCTGATGGCAAGTGCAATTGCATCGCCTGTCGTGCGCTGTCAGGGCAGATGTTCGAATCTAGCGGCAGAGGTGTCTTGACCACGAGAGTGCTATCGCCTACTGAATATTTGCTCGGTGACCACCTGTCATTCCGAAGGGCTTGCTCAAGTATCATGAAATACTGATCGGCCTAAGCAGAACTCCTCAGAAGTCCGTCAGGAATGTTCATACGACCTTCTCGACAGGAACCTAGGCCGGGCATGGCGACTACAAGTCCGTCAGCGACGTTGTCTTGCCGGGTCCACGAAGTCGGAACGTAGGCAAAAGACCTGAGCTTGCTCCACGCAAACTATTCTGAGTCCTCACTCGAGAGCTAGGTTGAGGAGTCCTTCGTCGGGACGTGTCTGCATTGTTCCGGGACGCTAGATGAGCTGAAAAGCAGGGGAGGTGGCGGCGGCGGTCATGAACATGGCCATCGACATCAGCGGGAGTGAGAGGCCAGATAGCTGGCCCCGAGGCGTGCCAGGCTGCTGACAAGCCATGGTGTTGTGTTGGCGGTCAATAGCAGCTTTTGTTCAGGAGCAGTCACCCTGGGTGTATGAGGTGATTGAGCATTGTATACGAGCGAGGAACCACAATATCCGGCTGCCTTGAAAGCAATACATTCTCTCAGATGAAGAGCGGCCGAATGACATGTCCCTCAATGCTCATCATACCTACAGCTTCTTGCCATAGAGGTGATTTCGGCCGCGTGGTGCGGGTCTCGA
>JAKLLW010001489.1:0-14463 GCA_022814695.1 Neocatenulostroma microsporum
CATTTCGAAGCCCTCGCATCCACATAGTCACGACTCTGAATCGCCTTCCTCAACCCGTAGAAACCTGGCAGCGGCCAAACACTCCCCAACCACTGTCCCCAGCTAGACGTAACCGTCGCATCGCCACTTCCGACCTTGACTTTTTCATACACGCTCGGCAGTGCCTCAGCTCCGTACTTCTTTCGCAAGGTATCATACCACGACTTATTGAAGTCCTCCCAGAACTCGCTTTCACTATGGTACGTCTGGGCATACAACCACCTCATACCTCCAAGTTCCTTCAGCTTGGCCTCGATGTCGCGGTTGGCGGCGATGAAATCTTCGCGTACTGGTGGACCGAGACCCCAGAGGCCTATATTGAGCATTTGCTCGTCTTTCTGAGGGCTCTCTCGGGTGTCGTGGGGATGCATGCTTGGCTGCGGGCTCTGTCGTAAAGGACACAACCACAGCGGCCAGATTCCGAGACGTTGCTCACTGTACTCGATGAACTTCTGCGCCGTGTCGTACGGTAAAGCCAGGTCCTGGATGAACATCTTTTCGTGGTGGCCGGAGGCGTGGAGGGCTTTGTATAGCATGCGCGTGTGTAGGAAATCGTCCAGGAACCATCGGGTCCAGTTGTTGAATGGGACCAGAGGGAAATCGAGGAGGTCGAAGTATGAGAAAGCTGCTTTGCCGACCCAGAAGCCTCCGCGGTCGTAGCGGAAGAGATACTCCGGCAAAGGTACGATCTCTTGCCACGGTTTGTCCGGATCGGAGTGCTGGTTGATGCGTTCCTGAGCGTGAAGGTAGAACCATGGGTCTGAAGGCGCGCTGAATCTCTGTACCCTCATGTCGGGTTTTGAAGGCTCGTCTGCGAGACGGCCTGTTATGATAGCGCCGGAGTTTGGAGAAAAGAGCAGACCATCTACGTAGTCTAGACCACTCTTAGGATCGGCCAGCGCTTTGGCTTTCTCGATTCCTTCTGTAGTGCTCGTGACTGGGTGGTAGGTAGTCTCCACATACTTCTTCGCCGGTCGGAGTTGGATCTCAACGAGCGTCGTGACACCCAGCGTACCCAGCGCTCCTGCCGCACCTCTGAACAGCTCGCTGCTCCCCGTCTCGGAACACTTCACAATCTCACCATCAGCGATAATCATCTCCACAGACCTAAGTGTCCGGTCAAAGAATCCATGCTTAAAGCTACTGCTCTCCCCACTTGTGCCGCTATAGCCCCCTCCAGCAGTAATGCCCGGAAACTCCATAACGACCGGTGGGATGAGGTTGTGCTCTAATGTCGCTTCTACTAGGCGATCCATTGGCACGTTGGGCTCGACCAGGGCTGTTTGCGCCTCGGTATCGACGTGCAAGACATTGTTGAGCTTGCTCGTGTCGACGACTTTCCGAGGGTCGCGTTGAGTGGCAGAGGCCCGGGTACTATTGGTAGAGCCGTGGAAGATGCGGAACTTCTCGCCTCTGTCGTGGAAGGCTTTGACGGAGAGCGAGATGGTGGCGACTTGGGAGCGGTGGCGGTCCATTAGGGTTTGATTGACTCCTGTTTGTTCGCTGTAGTGTCTCAACCCCCTCTGTATCGATTGGTAGGGCGATGATGGCGGTAATGGCCCTTCAGATGATCGCTTGATGTTGAGGTCATGATGAAGAGATCTGCTCTGCGGAAAGTGCACACGACAGGCTGCAGACACTGTGCGAGAGCCAAGACGAGAGTGTTGTGAGAGACATGTTGGGAAGCTTCCTACCTCGCGTAGCCTACGTACAGCGCCTACAGCCTTCATGGCATGCAGAGCGGATGGCGAAGAGAGAGAGAAAGGAGATTTCATGTGAACAGGCGCAACCGAAAGCAGCGAGTCTTCGGGAGCCGCCTCGTGCCGCGAAGCATTGTCGGCGAACCTTCCTCGCGACTCGAGCTTGTGACGCGCCTGGCAGTGGGAGCTGGAATAGAGCTGTCGCATCCAGGCATTCTTCCTCCTGCATACACTCATTCAGTCATCTTGCTGGCTGACGATATACACATATATAGCCATTGCTACCTTGGCACCGAAATGTCAGCCCAACAAATCCACATAGCAGAAACGATCCGCGGCCTCAAGCTCTCACTCGGCCGCGATCGCGCAGCCTCGCCAGCACCCTCCGACAGCTCAGACGATGCCGACGACTTACACACTCACACCAACCGCGGCAACAAGCTGCGTGCCTCGGCGCGCTATGTCCAAGAAGGAAGACTAGATGCTACGGGCGGCTGCGGAAGGTACAAACGCAAAGTCAACCACGCCGGCTACGACAGACACATCATCTCCAAACGCCCAAAACTCTACGACGAAGACGGCGATATCGTTGACCCATTCGATATCCCCAGCGATGCCGAAGATGAGCGCGCATACGGGGAGCCGCTTCAGGAGGACCCTTTCGGCCGAGTAGTATTGGATGAGCTGCTCAGGCCTTTGACAAGTGCGGCGGAGATTGCTGAGCATCCGGGTTTCAGCAGGGCGTACACGAGCAAAGCTTTGACGCAGATGGCGGTGGAGGCTGCGGAGATGGTGAGGAGGGAGAAGGCGAGTTTGTGGAAGGCGAAGAGGTTGTTGGAGAGGTTGAGGGGGGATGGGGGGTGGATGGCCTGTGAGAGGTTTGAGACGGGGGAGGATGATATATCTGTATATAAGTTGTTGAGGGATGAGGAAGACGCGACGGGTGGAGAGGAAGGTGCTGTGCCGTACACGGAAGGTGCTGTTGATACGGAAGATGCTGTGCCGACTGAGGAAGGAGCGGTGGCGGTAGAGCAAGAGCAGGAAGGCGCGGACAGGATGGACGGGGTGGAAGCACATGACTACATTGCGACAATGCAAGCTCGCAGTGCGGAAGAAGAGCAGGCAGATCAACCAATGGACAGCACAGAGCAGCCTGCGCCAGATACTACAGGCCAGTCAGCCACAGAGGCAGCCAACGGCGAGAGCACACATGCACCTGAGCCTGAAGCCGTCCCCAAAGCAGAAGACGCACCTTCTGCCACAAACCCTACCATTACAGACCTCACTAATGCCGATGAGGACTCCTCCTCCAACCCCTCCTCCAAAGACGCACCACCCTCCCACGGCATGACAACCCGTACCCGTGCCCGCGCCCGCTCACCGCAGCAACCCTCCCCTTCTCCCTCACCCTCGTACTCAGCCTCAATCCCATCAATCCATCCCTGGTTCTCCATCCCACATTCCGCCCTCCCAGACCCCAACATGTCCCTCCCCGCCACCGAAGCAGAAGAAACTCGCAAACTCCTCCTCCTCTACGTCCAAAAACAAGAAAACATCGTCCGTCAACTCTCCTCTTTATACGAGGGGTTGCAGAAAACCGACCGTCTTCGAAGACACGTATACACATCGGCCAAAGCGGAAGGCCATACGAAAGATGATGCGAGAGGGGAGAAAGTGACGGAGATGAGTGATGGAGAGGATTGGTATGATGTCCATGATTGGGGCTTAGAGGGGTGGGAATTGAATGCCGAGGGGGTTTTGGAGAAGGGGAAGGATGAAGTTGAGGATCCGGGGGAGGATGAGGTTGGGAGGAGGGTTGGGGGGAGAAGGAGACGAGTGGTTGGCAGATAAGATCCAACGATAACGCAGTAGTCTCACGGTATTGCTTGTGAGCTGTGCTATGTACACCATCAAGCTATCATTCTCCTCAAGTCCACCAGCTTTGATAAATTTGAGCGTCTACGTAGCGCTACTATCCAGCTGGATGCGCTGCGCGCTCAACAGTGTCTGTACTTCAAAAGAACAACGCTGAAATTTCCCTGCGTCCTGCCGGCTAGCCAGCTGCACCTGTTTCCTCTCCTCGCTCCGAGGGAGCTTAGACTCGTTAATTCAACCCATAGCAGTCATCTGCTGGAATTTGTCGGCGATGTCGTCCGGGTGCACACGGCGACCCGTTTTGTCGTAGAAAGCGGCAACGATGCGCAGCCACGTCAGATTCTGACCCTTCATCGCCAGCTCGGTCAAGAGCTGCAGCTCGCCGAAGCTGAAGATGTCGTCCTCTTGCAAGGTCATCCACTCGTTCATCGTGAAGCGCGCCTCCCCGTTCTTGCTGCGAGAGCTGGGAGCTTTGGAGGGCGCCTTCTTCGCCTCAGACTTCGCTTCAGATTTCTTCTCCTCGACGGCAGCGGGTTTGGTCTCCTCCTCAGCGGCAGCGGCTTTACGAGCGGCAGCCTTCTTCTCCTTCTTGCTCATCTGCTTGTTGTCGCCGCTACCGCCATTACCGCCCTTGTCCCCCTTCTTGCCGCCTTCGTCTTTCTTCTCCTCGGCAGCACCACCGCCACCACCGCCAATCTCCTCCCAGCGGTCCTTGCACTGCTGCTGCGAGTGCTTGCAGCCCTTGGCGATCTCGCGCCAATCTTTGTCTTCGGCGTAGAGTTCCTTTAGCTTGGCGTCGTCTTCGTCGGTCCATGGTTTGCCGCCGCCGCCGCCCTGGAGTAATGTCAGTAAGGTCGGTAGAGGTCAAGTGACATTAAGAGTGGGTTGGGGTGGATGCACACCTTGTTGCCGCCTTTACCACCGCCACCATCCTGCTTCTGCTCATTCTTTTTTCCTCCGTCACCGTTGCCACCCTTGTTCTTGCCCTTACCACCTCCGTTGTTCTCGCCGCCGCCGTTCTTCTTCCCAGCCTCGTTGCCGCCATTGCTGTTCTTCTTCTCCTCTACCTTCTCTACACATCAGGTTAGCAGCCAGTCCATCATCTCCTCATAATCGAGACCTCCTGACTTACCTTTCACCTCCGCAACAGCACTACCGCTCGGACTCTTATGCGCAACAACAGACTTCTTCCCGTTCTTATCCTTCTTGATGTCGTAGTAAGTAACCATAGTCTTGCGACCGATATTCGGATCTAGAGGCTTGCCGGTGTCAGCATCGATTGCTATGGCTCTGAAGGGCCAGAAGCCGTGAAGGTAGGGGGAGCTGCCGCGCGTCATGGCTGCTGGTGATGGTGCTGTTGGTCAGTTGCGATGATGGTGATGTGCTCTTCGTTAGTGTTGGCTTTGAGTCCTGGCTTTGGACGTGATGTTGAAGTCAGGTCCAAGCTGGAGGTGGAAGGTGCAATGTGAGCTATGAGCTGCGTGTATGCACGCCCGCCGTCATCGGACAGCCTTATGGGTGTCACACCTGACATGCGGCAGGGATATGAGTGACGTGCAGACTTACCTTTCGCTCCTTCTTCTCTTGGAGTGAGCCCAGGCTAGTGCATCGACGAGGTAAGAGCGCATCGATGAAAGAAACGCTGGGGAGTTTCTCAGCGGAGCGAATGTTGTCGGCGTCTGTGACGATTGCGGCGAGGTTGGTGGCGAGGCGGCCCATTGTGAGGATGTGATGATGCGGTAGGGTGGTGGGATAGTGGATGGTATGCGATACCGTCTCTATGTTTCAGGTGCAGCGGAGATGCTCTGCTGTTGCTCGGGTGACGGGATGCTTGAAACAATGCTATATTAAGCTTATGATGAAGCTGAAGCCCGCCGCTTCCACATTGTGATATCGAGATGCATAGAATGCGCATCCGCCCAAAAGACTCCAGACCTGTTGGCCGCATGTCCACTTCGGAAGTCGCACGGCGCATACCAACCAGCTCCTGGACTGTCGGAGATGCAACCCTGAGCAGATGCTGTAAGCATCTAGCTGCGGCGAGCTTCGATGATGTCGATTGATTTCGCCGGAGTCTCGGAGAGCAGTGCCGTGAGAGTGAAATTGCACATTCACATTCACATGTTCACATCTGAAATGCGGGCACTCGCGGCCATCTCAAACGAGCTCTGTTTGCAACATCAGCCTCCACGACAACCAGAGCACACGCAAACAACAACTTCCACGAACATACCTAACTGATACCCTACCACCAGTCATGAAGCTCCGCCGCAAGCCAAGACCGCAGTCCACAACTTCCTCGGCGTCTTCGATGTCCCTAACGTCCCTTATGCGCAAGTCCGCAACGTCCGATTCCCCTCTCTGCCACCTCTCCCACAGCTTACTGACGGGCCTCTCAGACCACCACCCTCTCCGGCCGCTGAAGACGGTGACAGCCCTAAACCTCTCGATATGGAACTCCTCGTTCCCGCCGACTCGGAGGCAGGCAAGAATCTCTTGAACCCGAAAGTACTGTTTATGCTGGGGATTGGAGAGGTAGTGAGGTTCGATATGATTACTTCGGTAGACAGCGGCCTTTCATATGGAAGTTTTGAGCGAGGGAGTTGCTGACTGATTGCTGCGCAGGATCAAACGGTTTTGCTTGCTAAGTGAGATAGCCAGGGGGTCAACACGGAGCAGGATGGCGAGGTGGCGAGGGATCAGAGACTGGGAACTTGCAGTATGGAGCGATACTACAGGATCGAGATGAGGCTTGGGAAAGCACTGACATTGAGACTTGAGTAGTATGCTTGCTGCTGGATAGATGACTCAACTGGAATGTGTTGTATTGAAGCACCATGTGATGTTTTGGTGGTCTCATGTCAAGCCATCGTTGATTGGCGGCGCCTCATGGAGTCTATAATGCACACTATCAAGGCGAAAGGTAGATGGCGCTGCTTGTTACGAGCGCGATGGCGAAGCTTGCATGTGAAAGAACGAAAGTGAAGTCTGGAGCTTGAATTTCCCGACCCCACGTTCCCACTCGGCCCGCCGCTTCACCCTGGCGAAAAAGTTCGGCCGGGAAGAACGATCTGCTGTACAATCCAATGGTAGTTTAGCCACAACATAGCAACACATTCAGCTCCTGGCCAGCTCACACAATGGCGAAGAAGAAGTCAGGCGCGCAATCAGCGCAAAGCGCGGCGCCTCCACCTCAGCCGGGCTCGAGTCTAGTCATATGCAGGAACAAGTACGTATGTGGCCCTAGATATGCATATACATACATACGGAGACCGGCAGCGTGCATATCAACGTGCTCGAGCGCAAACGAGTCACCCAGAACATTCAGACTGATACAATGCGCGACGCGACAGACACTGGCGCTACATCTCCTCCTTCCACGGCCCATGGCTCCAACTCCCGCCCGAGATCCTCGACTCTCTCGCCCACCAGAACTACACTATGCCTGCCCCTCGCTTGGTAGACCCAGCAGTGTTCTACGATGTCGTCAAGATCCGTAAGGCCGTTGACGAGGCGGCGCAGGATTCCGTGCGCGCCTCTACTGGCATCTCCAACACGGCTATGAACGGTCGCCAGGACTTTTTCGGCGGCGGAGGTGGTTCAGAGAGCCAGTTGAGTAAAGAGAGGATCTTCAAGATCAGGCAGAAAGCCGTCAAGTTGCTGAGTAAGGCTTTCACATTGGATGAGGTCGCGGCGAGTGTGGCTACCATGCAGGCGACCAGTACGGTGGAGGATGTAGGCCAGCATGTCTTGAGACGAGAGCCTGGTAACAACGAGGCGAAGTATGTGCATTTCTTCCACGAGAAGATCCCGTCGAGGTGCATGGAGCAGTATACACCCTTGGATCCTTTGGACGAGATCATCAGCTCTCTGCCTCTGGAACAGCAGGCCCCTCCGCTTAGGACCAGAGCGTTGGTACAGATCTTCAAATCGCAGTGGGATGGGGCGGCGATGGACTTGACCATGGCTTTGCGCATCACGGAGGAGATCAAGAGGACGCATAAGCCGAATCAGCAACAACTGGAGCTAGCGAGTAAGATGCGCGAGGAGCAGGAGGCTTGGAATCGAGGCTACAAAGATTGGAGATCTGTGCCGCATTTGAAGGAGGAAGATCAGCCGAAGAGTCTGGAGCAGCAGCTTTTGTTCAATCGCGGTGGGGTGTACTTGACAATTGCCTGTCAGAGCGTGCACGCTGCGCTGGATGGGCTGAAGGAGTATCAGGCTGCGCAGGAGAAGGGTGAGACGAACGGCGTCGATGCGAAAGCGCATGCTGCTCGGCTTGAAGCGCGCAAGAGGGTCAAGACGTACGCCAAGCGCGCGATGAAGGACTACACAGCCTTTCTGTCCCACTTCGACTACACTCCTGGCCTCCCGTTTGAGATCACGAACGAGATCATGCGTCGCGTCTACGATCTTGCAAACGGCAACAAGACTCAAACTCCGCTTCCCAAGAACCGCCTCATCGAGCTAGACGACGAAGGCAAAGAGACCAACGGCTCCAGCAACGGTGCAACAAACGGTGACTCGAATGGCGCCATCATCAAGCACGCAAACCCCAAACCCGAACCCTTCGAGCGCGGCGAAGACGGCTGGCCTCGCTTTCCATCTCCCAAGATCCACCCAGCGACTGCTCTCTTCGCCGAGAAACCTCCTGCCGACCTCCCGCAATTTCCGAGCGAGAAGACGACAAAAGCGATGCTCAACAACGAAACCATCCACGAAGCGTTCGGTAGCCGGGAGGCCGTGACCTACCACCCCTTGCTTACAGACGCTCTCCATTCGCTCCTCCTCTCGCACGCTTTAATCCAAACCAGTCCGACGGAATTGCTCCGCCACGCCCACAACGCCGCCCGCCTCGCGCGTATAGCAGACGGCTACCCGATCTTCCAGGCGGCTAGGAGCCCGGCGAGAGCGGATTGGATCGAGGTTCTGCGTCGCGCGAACAACTGGCTGGGCCTCAGCGTGCCTTGGCAGAAGTTGTGTGCTCCAGCCCCTTTGCCTGAGGCGGCGGGCGGTTGGGCTAAGGATGCTAGCGGAGGGAGTGGAGGGGTTCTGGCGAAGAGGAGAAGGGAGAAGAAGGAGGAGACGCCTGAGCAGAAGCGCGAACGCATCAAGCAGGAGAGCATCATCGACGCACTGTCCGACGACAGGGTAGTAGATGAAGAGTCTTTCCAGAAGGCCGTTCGAGCTCGTGAACGCAGAGCGATGGAGGATGAGCAAGGGATCTCGGGACCTCTCAAGGACAAGGAAGCTACCGCCATCAAGGACGCTCCTGCTAAGGATTCCGCTTCTACACCCGCCTCCGGTTCCTCACCAACAGCTTCTACAGCAGACGGTAAAGATGCGGAGCTCCCGCCACCGAAGCGGTGGGCTCAAGATGAGAATGGGAAGGAGTATCCTATCTCCACCGACCGCGCAGAGGCCATCGCTAGATGGATAAAAGAAGCTCCTTTGTCCATGGGTGGCGGTAAAAAGAAGAAGAGGCCTGCTACTAAGAAGAGGGCTCCTGCTCCGGCCAATGGAGTGGGTGCTGCCGCCGAGGGCGTTGAGGGGATGCACGTTGGTGGGGACGAGGAGGAAGGGCCGGACTGAGCGGTCGCGGTCTCGGGAGCAGTTGTGATGAGTCTAGGTACTGCTCGTCAGGAGATGCTTGTACTGGACGCTAGTGCAGCCTTGTGCGTGAATGCTTGTCATCAGATGCAGATGGGTATCATTCGAAGTCATATGTCAACGCCACCGATTTGCCCACCCATAGCCGTCAGATCCTGCAGGTGTGTCATTGAGCGGTTGCTGTCGTGCCTCGCTCGACTTCGTAGCGTTCGTTCTGTGCGCGGATATCTTTGATGACTTTCTGTCGGCTTGTTAGCTGCTCTCACACGTTGTCGAGGCCCGGCAAGGGAACGGCAGGCGTACTGCTAATGCCTCCGGATTTACGCCATTCTCGATCAAGGAGACGCAGTACGTGATGGATTGCCGGTCGAGTTGGGTGTTCTACGCAATTCTCAGCTCGAGCTCCTGTCATTTGCAAGGGTAGTAGCCGAGTATCGTACCAGAAGTGTCGATATCTCGTGGAGGATGTCCTGTTAGTGCCCAGTCAGTCGTCTGATGGTAGCAGCGTTGTCGGTGAGGAGTCAACTCACAATCGTCTCACGCGCAGCCTTGCGCTTCGAGTCGTCTGCTGCAGGCATGTCGACAAGGTCGAATGTTGTCGTGGTCTTGTTCAGTGTATGGGTTTTGTCCAAAGGCAAAGAAGTCGCGTCGCGATCGCGGGTCTGTGCGCAAAAGCCACATTACGTTCAGCCACACTTTGACTTCCTTACCATTGAGCAAACATCTTTACGCAACAGAAGACAGCTGGACTACTTCCGGAGAGACTCGGTTCGTGGAAATGGCATGCGGTTACCTCAAATTGCGATAGATACTTTCACGGGCGCCCCACACACTTGTACAGCCATGGATTGCTATCCTCAGGAGTATGTAGAACACAACCTCCCGCTGGTCTTACTCTCTGGCTTGGGAGAGCGGAAAGATGAAAATGCTGGACCACTGCTGCCGCGACAGGAAAGCGGCGCCCGCATCACCACATCTTCGCCCGAGAGCACTGGAGAACGGTCGACTGAGCTGCTGGAACAGCTGCTGAGACAAGACGGAAGCGCGCTGCCATGGAATGGAACAGCCTTACCTGGCCCGTCTGGCTCGCTGAAATACCGCATGAAGGCGATTGGGAGGGTGGGTACGCTATGAAGCCAGCAAGGCTTACTTGAAGACTGTAGGCTAATATCCGCTCAGACGCACACTCTGCCACCCAGGAAGGCTGCTCCATTGCCGCAGTCTCCGAGTACAGAAGGCTTTCCAAACCTACAAGCGAGCCAGCATCGTAGTACTGAGTTGCACTCGCCCTTGTCACCATTATCTCCTGGGTCTCCCATCTACCCGGACGGTGTCTTCACGCCGCTATGGCTTGCCAAGCATCAGCAGCAGGTGCCAGCCTTGCTGATTGCTTTCTTCGACGTCTCTGCGGATGACAGCACGTCGCAGAACGAACAAATACAGATCGACATCAATGCCATCCGCACGGCTTTGGCTCGCTCGGGCTTCAAGACGAAGTTCGCCGCGGTGTTAATGAGCGACAGAAGCATCTTACGAGCGCCAGAGCTAGAAGACCGTCTGTCCGCAATCCGAAGAGCTACGACGCTTGACCCGAAGACCGGTCTATTCTTCATGCCTCCCATGTCGTCGCAGGCGGAGATTGCTACATTCGTGCAAAGCATGCTCGCTACGTTGCAACCGCTCATCGTGGAGTACTACCGAGATCTCACCAAGCACGCGAGACGGAAGAAAGTACGTGGTGGACCTGCTTCGGCTCCAGTGGAAGGTGGCGCACACACGCTCTCCACGCCTGGCTGGAACGTACGCTATGAAGTCAAGCAAGGCGTCTTTGCAGAGTTCCGTCAGGAGATGGATGTTGCTGAGCGCCACTACTCTACTGCCATCGAAGAGCTTTTCGGCTCCGAAGGCGCTCTGGAGACAACTCACAACTGGTCGCCAAGGTGGAACGAAGCGAGGCTGCTCTGCGATGCCCTGGCACTGCGTACACTCCGTTGCCAGCTCTGGGCATCGCTGACTACCGGTGCGGCGATATCATGGGTCAATTACAAAGCTCGCATGCGGGACCTCATCGACCGGCGCGGCAAGGGTTCACAGACGTACGGTTGGGAGGCTTGGGAGTCACGGTGGGCAGAGATCATGGCTCAGCTTATACAACGCGCTGTGCTACCAGGTTTGCAGCCACCTGCCAGGCAATTAGATGAGTCGCTCGAACTCACGCAGCTGCAAATCTACGCATCGCCCGAGAAGTCATTTGCGGCCGCTGAACGGTTGCCACCGTTCCACTTTCTGCATCATGCAGGGTACTGGCTGCGACTGGCTTTTCAATCGCTCGTAGTCCGGCGCGAGCGAGCTCTAGCAATTCCAGAAGAGGACCGCACCCTGCCTAGCCAGTCTCCTGCCTCACACGTCGCGCGTCGATGGAAGGACTATGATTCATACCTCGCACCGGACCCACATGAGGAGTATTTGCATGATCACGTCGCAGATATGGTCGAGGTCACCAAAGCTGCTGCCGGGGAGTTCACTTCCCGAGGCCAAATCCGCTCGGCTGAGCATCTAGAGCTCGACCTAGCTCACCAAATCGCTTCTGTTGAGCGCTACGACGAAGCGCTCAGGTTTCTGCTACCCCTTTGGGAAGAAGCCAGTTGGCGGGAGGATGACTGGGAGGACACGTTCCGCACTCTACTGGTATTACTGCACAGCTGTGCGCAACACGCCGAGAATGCTGAGGTCCACCTGGCCACTGCCTGGGAGCTCCTGGCTGTTTGCGAAGCATCCACTCCGATGGGACCACTTGACCTCCCAACGTACTTTGCCCGTTCTTGGGATGGTACAGAGAAGATCACCGTACGATGCCAGGATAGGCAAAGATTGAGCCCTGTAGCCGTGTCCTTCGCCTTTGGGAGCAAAGAGACCTACGTTGGCGAGGCGCTGGACTGTCAGGTCGTGATACACTCTCATGCTGCATCTCAGACGCCATCCATAGGTTTGACAGAGCTGAGGCTCTACTTGAGCAATGGCAGGGGTGTGACCATCCGGCAAACCAAGGCAGGAACCATGTCCGTCAAACAAAATGCAATCGTAGATCTGTCGCAAACTGCGGAGGACGGCAGTGGCTCTTTGAGCCTCGAAGCGGACTTAATTCTTCAGCATGAGCAGAAGCGCACGTTCAACTTTTGCTTGACCTTCCGCGAGGCTGGTGACCTTAGCGTGCAGCGAGTTGAGCTCATTATGGACAACGAACATTTCCGGCTTGAGCATGCATACTCTGATGCAGCATCGCTCCGTGCGCGCCATCTGTACCTGCAAGATAACGACACACTGGAGCAGAAGTTGCTCCCGCGCGCGGACACAACCATCATCATGGTTCATCCAAAGCCTCCGAAGCTGGATCTGCGGCTACACGACCTGCAGAAACTGTACTATGTCAATGAGACCATCACACTTGATGTCGAGCTTATCAACAATGAAGCAGAAGCCGTGGATGCCATAGCTGTGCTCTCTGCCTCCCCGACTGAAGGGACGCTCCATATGTATTGGAAGGACCATGACGATGCACGCGAGCTAGCAGTCGGGAAACTTGACGCTGCAGCATCACATATGGCATCACTGTTCATTCATGCTTCAGCGGAGCCGTCTTCAATGTCCTTAGCTGTAGAGGTCAGATACACACTTTTGTCCGATCCGGACACACCGTTGGCGAAGACCATGGCGATCGAATTAGAAATCGGCATGCCCTTCGAGACGAAGTACAGCTTTGGGCCGCTTCTATACTCCGAGCCGTGGCCTAGCTACTTCACCATGGCTTTAGATGACAGCGGAGATAAGCCTGAGGGCATTCTGCAGCGCTGGCAGCTGGGCACACAATTGCGGTCATCTGCGACAGCTAGTCTCCTGATTCGCTCCGTGAGCTTGTCAATGGCCGGAGAAGCCCTGGACACTGCTTGTACCTTGCTAGACCCCGAGCCACTGGAAGACGAGAGCCTAGAGCCCGATCATGTCGCGAAGAAGAACTTTGAACTGATTACCAGGAAGCATTCGTTCGACGACCGCCGACCTTCCAACCTCGAGCTCTCGCTTAACATCACCTGGTCACGAACTGCTGGCTCGGACGCTGTGACCACCAGCCTCGCTGTGCCACGACTCAACCTGCCAACATCCGAGCCTCGAGTGCTTTGCACGGTAGCACACAGCAACGATGGAACCGACACCGTCATCCTACACTATCACCTCGAGAATCCTTCCACCCACTTCCTGACCTTCGCACTTACGATGGAAGCCAACGACGACTTCGCCTTCAGCGGACCGAAGTACCGTACTCTAAGCATTGCACCTCTCAGTCGCCTTCGTGTGGACTATCAGCTGCTGGTACACGATCAGGACGACAAGACGGCTGGCCGCACTCAGGAAGGCCGTTTGATCAAGCCGCTCTTGCAGGTGGTGGATTCATATTACAACAAAGCTTTGAGGGTGCATTCCGGCGGACCGAATGTACGGATCGACGAGAAAGGCGGTCTGAGTGTGCTTGTCGAGGTGGGCGGCAACTGAAAGTCGCTTTCTGTGAACGTCTAATGGAGCTGTCTTGTCCGAGAGCGAGAAGGCCGTACATCGAGGGTCAGTGACATCGGAGGTTGCCGCCTTCCCTTCTATCGCAAACGACACTGAAGCTTATGTATTGGGCAGTAGGCATATTACAGCCGCATAAGTGTCGGGGGATAGTCTAAGAGACCTGGACGAGCTCTCCAGATAGTCTTGCGACTACGAAGCAACCGTGAAGGTCGCTCGAAGGTCGAGAACGAATTGCGATCGTGGGAGCGCAAATTGTCATGAAGCCCTGCATACGCCACACGTGACTCAGTCGTTATGGGCGGATCTACCCGAAGAGAAGCCACGATTAGCCGACGCCAAACCGTCCCACTTTCCTCTGGCCAGAGATGGAGTCCGATGCGCAACAGTCAAGATTTGCGACACACGCCGCAGCGCGCGAAGGCCAAAGTACGCACTGAATATCTCCTTGACTACACCAAGAGCTGGCACTGATTGTGGGATAGCAAACCTCGTCGAATCACTCCTCAACGCAGACAAACGCCTCGCAAATCGGCTTGATGACGACGAACGATTGCCTCTGCATTGGGCCGCCTCCTACAACCGATTGCCAATACTCGAAATCCTTGCCGATCAGAAAGGATTCGATGTCGACGCACAAGATGGCAGTGGATGGACAGCGCTTCACATGGCT
>JAKLLW010001490.1:0-14442 GCA_022814695.1 Neocatenulostroma microsporum
ACTTGAACGATGATGATCTCGATACATACATACAGCTACTATCGTGGCTTTACGATGCGAACGTTTTCGCTTTTGTTTGTGATGCCCGAGCCGCGACCGTGCGGATCTGAGAGAAGCGCTTGATACCCATCGCAATATGGAGCCTAATCGTAGAGGCAAGGTCGGACGAGCTCGGTTCAGTCATCTGGGGATGTACATAGATGGATGTTGTTGTCCTACGGCTATGGTGCTTGAGAGGTACGGAGCGGATCGAGCGATGCTTTGTGGCTGTTTGAGGCTATTTGCGCTGGCGCTGAATTTGTCGGGATAAGGAATTGAGATAATGTATTGCCGACCTGGATGTTGTGGTGTGGTGTGGAATACACTTGGATAGCGTCTTAGGACGGATCATAGTTTAGAGCAGGTTCAGGCTGTCACGATGAAACGAGAAGTATTCTCCTCAGACGCCTTCACTGGCGCCCCGGCCAACTCTTGTGAAGTGTGCATCCTCGTGCCTCTCTCCAGCCCAGAGTCCTCTTCGGAACCGGAGAACGCCCAAAGTCCAAAGTACACCATGGCCATGAGTCTACTCACACGTTGACAGCGTGCACTGTCTCCTGCCCTCCAAACTCGGCTTCATGGGTTGACCATGGCACTCCCACTCCAAGACAAATGCGCTCTCCCGTATGCTACGACCCGTGTGAAGCCACTGTATCGCTTGTTAGTAGGCTGATGATGAAGCGTGGTATGAGGGATATGTGAATGGCGAGGACTGCGAGCGGACTCTTCTGACTTCACCTGCTTTCGCGCTAGTGGCGCACGGATCACGGTAAAACTCCGGATCTCGGATAAGAAGCTGCAGTTCGAAAAGAAAGTCTTTCCAAAACACCACGATCGAGAAACACTCTTCCCTTCTTCGAACACTGTTTATTAATACTTGCAGTCGCTGTCGAGTCTACTGGCGTTGTAACACCAAGCACAGAGAAAGAGAGAGCAAGCGATGGGTAAACGAAAAGACGCCGCAGATCGCGGTGGCGGTGCGGGCAAGAGCGAGGATGATACCAACAAGAAGCAGAAGATCGGGTCAGATATTCCGTACGTTGTTCCACGAACGAAGACGTTCTTTCATACCACTGATGCGCTATGCAGTGCTCCGACCAAGGTGAAGAAGAGCTTGGGGGCGGTCAAAAAGGCAAAGGGTAGACAACAGGGTGAGAGGCAGAAGGCCACAGCGAAGGCAAAGAGAGATGGCGATGCGCATGATACCGCGTACGTCCCCATCATCTCGCGATCTCATCAGGTCACTGACGCAGGATATAGATGCTCGAGCAGCGATTCCAGCGTTGAGAAGAACCGCTCCTCACGACAGGGCCTATCCACCAATGCAGGACCTCAGACCTCCGACCCGGCTGCCGCGCAGCAACCATCTCCAAGCAGGCAGCACGCCGCTACGCGAACGTGCAGTGACACCGTAGACGACGAGTCTGGTGTCGCTACGGAGAAGACCATCATTCACACGGCGCCGGCGAACAAGAAGCAGGGCGGTAAGAAAGATGGGGATGAGCAGTTGAGGTCGAGCTTCGACGATGGAAATCAGTTAAAGCAGCCGAGTGGTACAGGCATTCCTGTGTAAGTCTCCGATTACACGCTCCGTCAATGACACGCTGACACACCATACAGACGCACGAGCGATGATGCAGTCCTTGCGAATGCGGCCGAGAAGCAAGACACGGACACGGGAGCGAAGACTACCGTCCCTGCCGCGGATGTCGCCCAGCAACCATCCCAGGAAGCACAACCCGCTCATCTGCCAGCCAATGGCCCTCCCGTAGGCGGCGAACATGTCACTCCGGCAAAGAAGTCGGTCGCGGTTGGTGCCAAGAAGCAGAAGACTGGTCCACAGCAAGAAGCTCCGACAGAGCTGATAGAGCTGGACTCAGATGATGAGGCGCCGTCTACTCCAGCGCCGTTCGCCAAAGGGGCATGGTGCCTTGTACAGTGGAGAGGCCACTGGCATCTAGCCCGCATCTTGGATCGGATAGGACTGGGCAATGGTTCCACCGTCTCCATCGAGTTCTGGAACCCCGACGCGACCAATACTCCGCACGATGTTGTGCCAGTATCAGCTCTTCGCCTGCCCTACCGATTGTCACCAAGACCAGACGCAATCTCGAAAAAGCATCTTCGCAAAGTCGCGGGCGAGAACGCACCGACTATCTCACCTCGGATGATGGTCCTTGCTAGGTAATCCAAGCGTGATGATAGCATGACGCCCGCTATGGTGCTTCGGCTGGGCGAGAAGGAAACGCAGATCGAGGTGAGGTTTAAGGACAGTGGTGTCAAAGCCTGGCTGAGCCGCTTGATGATGGTACCAATGTACCTCGGCGATCCATACGTGCTCACGAGGGAAAAGGTCAACGTCTATCCTACTCAAGGCGTTGTGGAGACAGCACCCAGGGTACAGGACAGCGCGGCACTTAAGCAGACAGCTCAGGATCGGGCACAGACCCTGAATGGCTACCGTCTCACCAACTTACAGGCCCTGCCGCAGCCCACGGCTACGGAACCGCCAATCGGGACGTTGGTTGTGCTCGACCCAGAGGAACTTGAGTGGCAAGACATCATGACCATGGGCTCTCTCCCAGCCGACCACAACAAACTCATCGTCAACGCGAGGGATGTTACAGATCAGGGAATGGGTCCAGCAGGCCTGCTGATTGCTGACAGCCGGGCCTTGCCTGACCTGATCACCTGGAGCGAGCACAAGCCCTTTGGTGGGCGCGAGTTGACTTTCCGGACCTCGAGCATCGGTAAGTACAGGACGTGTCCGCTCGAACGAACGATAGGCTAACTCAGACCTAGACCATGTGCACTTTCTTCATACAAAAGGCATCGCCGTCTGGATCAAGATCGTCAACAAGCAAGGCAAAGAGCATGTATACGCCATGGTCGACGGTACTGCGTCAGAGAAGACCGTGTTCTGCATGCTGAACGAAATGCGCACAAAACTATCGAAACAGAAAGGCCTGAGCCGTAAGGAGTCGCAGGTGACGAACAGCGAACGTATGAAGGCAGCACACGAGGACTACATGCTCGATCAAGCCTACTTAGCTGCGACCGCCACCAACGACCCGGATGACGACTCGGACGACGACGCCGACGACAGTGACGAGGACTTCGCAGCCGCAGGCTCGAGCAGCGTTGCCACTAACGCCGGCCACGAGGAGGAGGATGAGGATGAGGATCCTGATATGTTGACTAGGGGGCTTCCGCCAGGCACCGTGATGTGCAACCGGTGTACAACAGCTCCTCTGCAAGATGCAGAAGAGCTCGAGGACGGCTACTGCCACGAGGATGGCTGCGCTCACAAGTGTAGTCACTGCGAGCAGTGGCTGCGGCTTAGCGACGAGGCTCTGAACACCGAGAAGGAGCTTGAGGACGACGAGAATCTGTATTGCCAGGAGCATCGCAGTCGGAAGGCTTGTAATAGGGGCTCGGACCAGCGGAGCTGAACATACTGAGACAACGAAGGCACGGAAGAGACGTCGTCAGATGGCCAGGCTTGACGCAGCCCGTGGGGTTGGGTGGAGTTGAGTGACAAGATCCCAGCATGTGCATGCGACCATGACTGAGCTCTGGCGGCCTCCTGGCTGCTGAGCGGATACGATGCGACTGCGATGTTATTACTTGAGCGCTAGGAGGGAAGGCGAATGCGATAGAGCTGCAATGTGTTTCTGCGAACCTTGAGATAGCTTGCGATACGAGACATGGGAACATATACAACCTAACGACCCAGCGACGCTGCTCCTCACGGGCGGATGCCGTGCTCCTCGAGTTGACTGCGTAGTCACCGCTCCGTGTCACTTGATGGTGAATGATCGATTGCTGCCTGACTTGCCTGAAAGAAACGTTCACTGGGAGAACTTTGGGCTTTGTGCACGGGCCAACGCGCTAGTGCTAGTGCCACCTCGCGGAGTACATATATTTCTCTCTGCCCCAGACTTCCTCCCCTTTCTCTTTCCCTTCAACAACAAGACTTGACAAGACCACTGGGGCCGTTAGCTTGGTGCCGGGGTTAGAGCCGGAGGGGTGTCGCTGCGCCGCGTGATTATAATCGCACGTGGTTCTATGAACGACTCATTGCGTACCTCGCTGCCTGAATGGGCCACTACCTTTCGGTATCCCCGCCGCGACCGTGCCTAATGCCTCGCATGGACATGGAAGGGGGGCTCCAGCAAGCTCATGTACGGCTTTGGCAGGCTGTGCGTTGACGCTGGAGTTTAGTCGCTGGATTCTGGAAGCTCATGTACGCTCTGCGGATGTTGACACTGCAGGAAGGCAGTCAAGTGCGAGTGGATGGCGATCCGCTTGCTTCGGATTTCTGGGGGCTTACAGAACTTCTGTTCTCTTGTTCGACACTGACGGAGGCCTATCTTTTGGAGCTTGGGATGCTTGGGGGCTCAAGAACTTCGGTTCATTCGACAGGCTACTGCGACTGAGGAACTGGTGCTGGTCCATGAACCAGGTTGTTGCACCCCTCATAGCGCAATTATAATCGTGCGCTATGACCCATGGCCTAAATGCGCTCACGATGCCGCAAGGCCACCACTCCTCAGCTCCGCCGCTGGAGTCCGGTCATCGACTGGGCGAAGGGACTTCGGCAGCTCATGTACGGCTTTGGCAGGCTGCACGTTGACGCTGAAGTATAGTCGCTGGAATCCGGCAGCTCATGTGCGCTTGCGCGCGTTGACAGCGGAGGACGGCAGTCAATCTTGGTACTTCTGGGGGTTCAAGAACTCATGTTCTCTTCTTCGACACTGACGGCGGCCTCTCTTCACAAGTGCACACCGCGCCTGCTCCGTAAGTCACCCCAAGCAACACACCCTCAGCACCATCTCGCTAACTTCAACGCAGTCTCCGAGCAGAAGTAAGAGCACTGCCTCAAAACCAGCAGCTTTCATCAGCAGCGCATCAGATCCGATCAAGCTGCAGCCAAGCCACTGGGCCCGTATCTCCGGCGTGATCATAATCGCACGTCGGGGCTGCGGGTTGTGCGCATCCAGTGTGCGGAAGCTGTTCGACGGCGAAGTGCGGGTCGCTTGCCTAAGATCTCGCTTGTGTACGAAGTTGCTCGGTGTCGCCACACCTCGCGGCGGAAGGACTTACGTGCAGCTCGGATCTGCCTACGTCGCTCGCCAGCGGCGTGGGTACCTCGTTTGGTTTACTGGGGGGTTCTGGCAATATCTTGCCTATCTGATATTGACGGATCTTCGGGCTACTGGGGGCGCTTGCGGCTATTCAGCCTTCTTGACACTGACGGGACTTTGCAGGGCCGTGGATACCTGCGGCTTTCAGGCCACAACGACCTTGCATCCACGCTGTTGGGCTGCTGTCACGGGAGTTTGCTCGCTGCTGCAAGGCTCATATGATCAATCTTTTGAACTCGCGCTCTGCGCACCACCTTTTCATTGTCGTCCCTGCCAATGGCAGGGGCACAGAGATGAGACACTCAGTGCACTATCATGGGAAGCCGGCCAGCTGTAGACTCCTATGGCTGTTTCGGCCGTGTTGACACACGGGTTACAGAAGATCGCGGAGCCAGTACTTACGCACACTTGCGAATCATAGTAATACACCGCTCAAAGCTATCTTAGCTAGCGTCAGCACCCATGGCATATACGCCCACTTACTTCCCTTCGCCAGACGCCTCGCTCGCAAAACCCAAAGAACCACATCAGCATCATCATCAGTATAATCACTCATCCCCCACCTCCCCGTCATCCTGAAAACTCCCATCCTGACTCTCCTGCCTCTCTAACCCAGCTCCACGAGCAGTACTCTGGCTCGCCAGACTAATCGTACTGCCCACTCTCTCAAGCTTCTGCCGCTTCTTGATATGTATACTATCCTCCTCATCTCCTTCCTCACCCAAAAGCATCTCGTCTCGATCCCTCTTATCCGCCGTGCCCTGGCTGCTGGGAGCAGGACTAGCTCTCGCTCCATCCCCTTTGCCGCTTCCCGGAGGTCGTTTCGCAGCAGCTAGACTCTTGGGTATCTTGCCGTTCGCGCCAGGCGTCAAGCTGGTCTTGTCTTTCTTCAATTTGTTTGTCAAGCCCTTCTTCAGTAGCTTTTTGCGCACCCCTCCCGGCCCCTTAACAGCCAGATCCTCATCATCATCCTCTTCACCACCCCCATTCTTCCCAACCCCGCTCTCCTGACTCGCTCCAGGCGTCCCAGCTCTACTCCCATTAGGCGTCGACCCATTCATCTTGGCCATGGCATTCCGGCTCGCGGCTCTACCGCTGAGACCCATACATTGCTCCAAGTGCTTCGCAAACCTCGTGATGAGGAGTGATCGTTTGCATGAAGGGCAAGTGTGCCAGGGGATGTATTCGCCCTTTTTGAGCTTCTCGTCGATCTTGTTCGCTTTCTTCTCCCCCTTCTCTAGCTTGCCTTCTTTCTTATTATCTGGCTCGCCGTTCTCGGATGGTGAGGGAGGGCCAGTGCCTTGCTGCTCTTCTGATGCGGGTGTTCCCTCTTGGTTCTTGGCTTTCGCTGCTTCGCGCTCTTTCTTGGTGGGCGGTCGGCCTGTGGCATCGGCTTTGGGGAAGGGGTTGTCGTAGATGTCGTGGCCGGGTCGTCGGGACCAGGGTTTGCGCTCACAGTATGTCGTGTCTTTTGGTGGATCCGAGGTTGCGCCGCGGACTTTGGGTGCGAGGGGTGGATCGAGGAGGCGTGGGTTGTTGCAGTCGGAGCAGTGTGGGAGCTTGGTCTGTGGGTCGAGGGTGGCGAGCATCATCTTGTGCTTGCGGTGCTCTTCTTGGACGACGCGGTGGATGATGGTCTCGATTGCTTCCGAGAAGACTTGGTTGGCCATCTGCTTGAGACTCGGTTGCGACGCCATGGTGAAGGTGTCGCAAGGCTGGCTATGGAGAGTGCAGTAGATCTTCTTGCCAACCTTCAAGCAATGCGCTGCTACACAGTATCCTAGCTTGTGCTATCGCCTCTGCTCCATTTCCACGGAGAGATGAGATGGGAGCTCGGTTCGTGCTTCGCGACTCTTGGTACCGAGAAGGCTGACAGGACTTGGCAAATGCGCTTTTGTTCGCGCGCAATCTAGAGAACGTAGGATTCCTGAACTCTGTCTTGACAGTGCAAACGTCTGATACTGATGTCAGGTTAGGGCAGACAAGTATGGTTGACCATCATCGCCATCTCCTCCGCATCTTCGTCAGGTACCAGTCGCGTGGCATGACGGCGCTAATGCAGCCCTGCGGCGGGCCGTTATGGCGTCACCCGGTCAAAGCTCAAGCATGTGACAAGGCCGTGACAAGCATAGACATACATCAAATCATGCAGGTACAAACGAAAGCACACGCAGGGATGTGGAGCACAGGATCGGGCAGGTCTTGTGATTACGTCTCTAGTGATACTCCAGCGCCAGCGCCAGAGACATCGACAGCAAGGAGATGCTCGACCTTGCCACGCATGCTGGCTGATCCGCCTCGCAGTCATCTTTCACCCCATAGTACAGAGATAAGTCCGCCGATGGCAGCCGAATGCTTCATCAAGCTCTGATGCAACTTCACTTGCTCGCTCCCCTTGCTCGCAGCCCCATCCGTGGGTGCAGACATTACACCCTGGGCGGGAGGTAGCTCAACCTAACCGCTCTTTCCCCCAATACCCATCGGCCCACGGTCAGCAATGTTCGGGTGCGTAGCTGCCGGATTCTCCTTCGCCTTCTCACTCCCCTTCTTCCACACACTTCCAAACGGGTACTTCTACACCACGACACACCCAGAAGTCAGCCCCTCAGCTCTAATGAATCGGTAAATAATACACCCCCTCATCGCCCTCATCCTCATCCCCATCCCCACTACTTCTCTGACCATCACGAACATTGAAAAGACTTACCTCCCCCTCCCCAACACTATTCTGCTTAACCTTCTGATAATCCTTCACCTGCTGCTCCTTCCCACTCTGCTCCATTGCCGGACTCGAGATGTTCTCTTGGTCTCCGCGAGGGGTGGCGACGCCGGGGATGTGAGAGGTCGAGGCTCCGGCGCTGGAGTAGCGGTCTGAGATGGCTTTGCTTCCAGGGGTGTTGAAGGGGACGCTGGTCTCGGACTTGGGCGGGTAGGGCCAGATGCCTATGCCGAAGGTGAGGGCGCCGGCGATGGCGAGGCCGGCAGGGGTTTTGGGGCCGCCTGGGATTTGGGACATCTTCGCCGAGACTGTTGTGATTGTTTCGGATGTTCTTTGGTGGAAGGTGGAATAGAAGAGCAAGTTGAAGAGAAAATGGTTGGATGTAGCGGGACAGGTTGGAAGTTGTGGTATGAGTGTACTTCACTGTGAGTGCTTTGTTTACCTTACTTAGCCTCGCTCAGCTCCTGCAAAGTCGTTCATGTCAGTCACATTGTCGTGACGGTGACAGAGATCCCGTTCCCGTCGTCTGTTGACACGACTTGCGTGAGGATGACGTCGAACTGCCGCAATGGGTGTTGATTTGGTGCGACGAAGCAAAGCCGCATCTCGAACCTCTAAACACCCCTTCTACAGCCACAGATTCAACTCCACCTCACTCTGTACTTTGTCGCAAGTGGGAGCGACCAGGCGTTCACGTCATGGTGGCAATCGGTCCCCGTTGTGGCTTTGAACGGTGAGAAGGCCTCGCCATGAGAACTTCACCAGTGGCAAACGACGGGTTCTTCGTTGCTTTGAAGGTCCAGTGATCAACAGAGTCTTGCAGTCCTGGTTGTATGAGGTTGTCGTTAGTATTGAAGTCTGACACGGCTCGGCAATAACATCCGTATTCCCGCAGGTGATTACTTGGTAAGCCAGAGTGGGCTCGACTTGCGCCCAACGCGAGTGGTGTCGCGATTCTTTATGCGACCTAGTACTAGTGACTCCAGTACATTGAGCTCTCTTGATGTGGATTCGTTCGGACGCAGTGTTTGCAACTTCCGTATGCACTCACGGCTTCATCCGGGCCGAGGCTGATGAAGAGCTGAAGTTGGAAGGAGTCGGTTCCTTCCGTCCCTTCTCGTCAGCACCAACAACAGCTTGTGTACTTCTGCAGGCACACGAGTCGGAAACTTGCGAACATCGCTGGTCGGACAGGCCTCTCACACCGCTACCTTCGATGAATCCTTGAATCGAAGATGCGCAGCCGCGCAACCTGCCTCGCCCCACGTTGTCTCCATGGGCGGTACAGTGATCCACCTGGTGGCCCTGCCGTAGTGTTGCCGGGCAGCATACTGTTCTCGGCAGAGATGCCAAAAAATCGGTATGCCCTATGTTTGGCCCGAGATATGGTGACTGATGAACCCACTCGGAGGTTGCGAAGGCTGGTGAGGATGCGAGAGGCCTAACGATCCTTAAGTGCTTGGCAGATTTAGGGCGTAGTAGTGTAAATATATGAGGGTTTCCTTGGCCTCAGACATCAGCTTTAGTACTCATACTTTACTCTCACCATCAACCATAACCATCTTATCAATCTCTTCACCATGGCTACCGAAAAAGGCGTCCCGGCCCTCGATGGCGCTATCAGCGTTACCAAGGATGCCGTACCCGAGACTGCTACAGTCAACGATCTCACTCTCCAGCAGAAGGGCAGCACCAATCCGGAGCACTTCGACTGCGATGTCTTGGTCGTGGGTGCAGGCTTTTCCGGTATCACGGCCATCAACCGTTTCCGCAAGGCGGGCATGAACGTCAAATGCTTCGAGGCGGGAGACGACTTTGGTGGCGTCTGGCATTGGAATCGCTATCCAGGCGCCCGCGTGGATTCGGAGATGCCATTTTACCAACTTAATATACCGGAAGTGTACCAGTCATGGTCGTTTAGCGAGAGGTTCCCGGATCATAGGGAGCTACGGAAGTATATGGCTCATGTCAACAAGGTGCTGAATCTCAGCAAGGACACCACGTTCAATGCGCGGGTTGTGGACGCCTCGTTCGACCAACAGAGTGCGAGATGGAACGTGAAGACGCAGCAAGGGCATTCGGCGAGTTGCAAGTACCTACTCCTTGCCACCGGCATATTGAGTAGAACGTATACGCCGGACTTCCAGGGGCTGAAAGACTACAAAGGCGAGGTCTATCACTCTGGAGCTTTTGATGAGAATTACAGCGCCAAAGGCAAGAAGGTCGCTTTGATCGGAGCTGGAGCGACAGCGGTTCAGATCACCCAGGAGCTTGGCAAGCAAGCCGACCATCTCTCGGTCCTCTTGAGACGGCCGAGTACTTGCTACGCAATGCAGCAGCGTAAGTGGACGGAGGAAGACCGCAAGCAATGGCAACCTTTCTTCCCGATCATCTTCCAAGGAGCAAGGGAATCGTACTCTGGTTTCTCGCACGACCCGCCCACAACTCCCAGCGTGTTCCAGGCCTCGGAGGCGGAGCGAGAAAGGCTGTTCGAGGAAGTGTGGGCACGTGGCGGCTTCCACTTCGCGCTGTCGAACTACGGTGACATCCTCTTTGAGCCGAAAGCGAACAGAGTCGCCTATGACTTCTGGCGCAAGAAGGTGTGCGTAAGATTGACGGATCCGAAGAAGCAGGCGATTATGGCACCCGAAGAACCACCTTACTATATCGGCACCAAGCGCGCACCACTTGAGCAAGACTATTACGATGTGCTAAACCAATCGAATGTCGATTGCGTTGATCTGAAGGCGAACCCGCTGCAAGGCTTCTACGAAGGTGGTCTGCTCATGGGCGACGGCACGAAGGTAGAGGCCGATACGGTTGTCTTCGCCACGGGCTTCGATAGCTACACGGGCGCACTGACACAGATGGGCGTCAAAGACGTCAACGGGAAGGACCTTGCTGAGCACTGGAAAGATAGCATACACACGTATATGGGCCTGATGGTCTCTGGATTTCCTAATATGTTCATGTCTTACTCACCACAAGCGCCAAATGCTCTTGCGAACGGACCTAGTGTGATAGAGCTCCAGATCGATCTCATTGCCGAGATGGTAGAGAAGCTGGAGAAGGAGAAAGTCAAGACCCTTGAGCCCAAGCCGGAGGCAGAGGCGGGATGGAAGGCGCAGCTTCAGGCTGTCGAGAAGATGACTTTAATACAGTATACGGACTCTTGGTGGAACGGCTCGGTGAGTTCTGATTTAGCTTACACGTAACAATTTTTAAATTGTGTGTGCTGACATATTGCAGAACATCCCGGGCAAGAAAGCGGAGCCTATGACATACCTCGGAGGTAACGCTGCTTGGGATAAGCAGGTTCGGACGTTGATACCAGAATGGACCGGCTTTGAGGTCGTCGCAGCTTGATACAGCTTACAGGTGACGGGTGACGGGATGTAATGAATAACGTATGCTTGAGATGTAGACTGATGGACGCAATGGACCGTAATTGACAGCTTCATCTTTGTACGTGGGTCTTGTCTAAGTCAATCTAAATTGAAGCTCCCGTGCCAGATATTCCCCCCTCCTGCCGCTCCAAAAGTATCCAGTGGCAGTCATGCATTCCTCACACTATAAGTCTTTGCTTCTTCCATCTCTCCAGCAAGATTGCCAAGGCCACCATGATTGTAGACATATTGCTGCGTAGACTGGTACATCCCCGAAGCGCCGTCAGAGTGTCCAGCAGCAGTGCTACTAGGCGGTGACGGTGATGGTATAACGCCTCCGTGCGTTGTGGCCACGCTTGGGTGAAGGGGCTGTTTACCGCGAGACATCCCCGACATGCCTCCAGACTGCGCAGCCCCAGTGCGACCCGTCGGTACAGCACCACCGGTGTTTCTCGCCATGGCAAATGGATTGCCGGCGACATCGCTAGCGTTCAGTCCCGCTGGCACGGTATTCCTGCTTACCCCGGCAGGCGTTGTACCAGTCGTAGTAACTTGCTGATGGTACTGAGCGCTGTTGACCGGGTCGCCGCGCCCCATATGCGGTGTACTGACTTGAGGGTTGTGCTGACGTTCGACTTTCTGAACTGGAGGCTTGTACTCTTCGTGCTGCTCGGCTTTGTTGTTACCGCGCTTGAAAATTGAGCGGCAGCAGAGACAGAAGCCAAGGCCGATCAGTAGGAGACCACCAATGACGCAGCCGACGACGATGCCAGCTATGGCGCCGCCGGAGAGGCCATCATGGTGATGTGTGATCTGAGTAGGTACCGCCGAGCTGGCCACGGCCGATGCGGACGAGACGGCACTGCCTGCGGCGGATGTCTGATTCACGGTCAGCTCGTCTAGACAAGGACTGCTGCGCAATTCGAGATCATTGCACTTACGACACTGGAAGCCATTGCTAGTAATGTTGCGAAAGCGTTGAAGTTATTACGGGGCTGTGATGCGGCAGTACACTGTGTGATGAGGTCGGAAGGAAGGGAACCACAAGTTTGTGCTGTCCATACTCACGGCTACATCATACATGCTCTCCTCTGAGGTCTCTGACGTTGTCAAAGTATGTCTGAGTAGGCCTTGGTGGGGCGCAGACACAGCAAAGCATGATCTTGGAGGAGACTGCGGATACAGAAATGGTAGCCAATGCGGTTTGGAGACAGAGTTGGATACCGGAGCATCGAGATGGATACCAGGCTACAAGGTTGGTGGCTGCGTCAGTGAGACATCCTCATGAAGTCAAAGCACACTGGCTGTCTGCACCGCGTTTCGTCAAGTGGAAACTGACGGCACTTCCATATTGCGTATCGCACCTTAGAGCTACTGCTTGTCTCAAAAGCACTTCCATGGCACTAACTGCTGCAAGCGGCGAGCCCAATACTTCGGCAGGTTGGCAGAGAGGTTCTCCCTACTGTGCATGTTCGGTACGAGAGTTCTCGTTTCGGACTCCGCTTCCTTGATCAGTCGCAAGCCATCCAACTGTCTTGCAGTCTTCGAATACACCAGAAGAGAGGTACAACCGTCCAAGAAAGCCTCGTATAGCCAAGTTCTGGCCGTCTGTCCAAGCATGCGGTCCGGGGAAGCTCAGAGGGTTCGCACTACGGAACTCAGTCTGCTTACATATGAGATCGATATCCCCATGTGTGCAGAAGATGCTTTTTCGTTTCGCACTCTACATCCTCAGCAGTGGACGCTGTTGTACCTCCAAGACCGTTCGTGACCTGTTGCATGTCCACCATCATCAGAAAAGTCTGAGGAGCACGAGAACCAGCTTGGACCAATCCCGCCGTTTAGATCCGCTTCTCCTAGACCACCATCGCTGTCGTTACGCTGCCAGTGCCCTTTACGATTCTCACCAGGGTCAAAGCCATGCATTACCTTCAGCGGAGCAGGAGTACGTCGCCGACACTTTCCTGCGCAGTGTACGCAAGCAGATGGAGCGTTCGATCGGATTCCTGGGGATGTTGAATGTCTGGTCGTACCTTAGTGGTCGCTTTAGTCGACGGGGTGCAACACACGGCCTTGACACCGCAATTGGTCGCACATGTCCACCGTCAATGTATATTATCTGCTGCGAACTTAGAATTTCCTCCAGATGTGAAGTATGAGGCACGAGTCATGCGAGATGCGGTCAAGTATGACTGAGAGGTTGTGTACCGCTCATGGCGGAGATGCCGCCTCGTTCTCACACACGGAAGCTCTGACATAGTAGGAAGCTTCGGGTGATCACGGGGGCACCGCATCGGCATTTTGAGCGGCTATGTCTGCCACAACACCGCCTAAAGTCGATGGCTCTGTTCGCGCTTGCTGCTTCGCGGCGGCCGCTCGTTCGCCCTTCCTCTTCTGCCGCTTGGCACCGGCAGGGAACCGCTTCACTGCACCACAAACGCCGCACTCCATCACGAGCACATCAGCGTGCGGCTTCGTGCCACCCCGAGACATATTCTCGACTCGTTTGCTGCACGTCTGGCCTTCAATAAGCACAGTACTGCAGACTTTGCAGACCGAGTGCTTGACGTTGGTGTGCAGCCGTATCTGGGACTTCAGTGCTACTTGTCGAAGGTGTGTGGCCAGGTGAAGTGAGAGACCGCCAGATGGTGGTAGATTGAGTACGGATTTCCTTGAGGCTGCATCGCTTGTGATCGCTCCCGAGTCTGCGGCCGCAGGTGCGGGCTCGGTACTTTGTTGGTCTGCTTGAACGGGTTTCACATCGTCGTTACACAAGATGTCCTTGGTCGTCATTTGGCGCTGACCTTGCAGTGTCAAGTACGTCGCCGCTTGTTGCAAGTATGAGATCCGGGCATGAAGGTGCTTGTTGTGCACGCCGTCTTTGCCTTTGCCTTTGGCCATGGTCCCATAGGTTTTTTTTGTCTGATTCTTTGCAATGAATTGACAAACCACGTCACGGACGCGATGGGAAAGTCATATTGTTATTGTCACGCAATTATATCTGGACACGAAGAGGTCGAAGTCGAAAGTGACAGCTCGTATCGTAAAAATCTGCGCTTTGACCATTTCACGGTTTAGTCATCCGGCAATTCTTCGGCCGATCCCGCACGCTAAGATTCCTTCGAACTTGGGACAGCAACGCACCTTGCAG
>JAKLLW010001491.1:0-14439 GCA_022814695.1 Neocatenulostroma microsporum
GTGAACAGGAACAGCGTCGCAGGGAACTCGTACCCGAGCAGCCAGAACTGTGTCGCGTTTGCCTTGTGGAAGCCTTGGGTCTCATCACTCTTGCCCATGACGATGGCGATGCTGCCCACGTCGCCGAAGACATTGTTGCCACTGCGCTTGTCGGCCTTCCACGCCGTGATGAGGGTGGAGAGGCGGTTGTGGAAGCTCGTCTTGTCGATGCTCACTTCGTCCGCCATCTTCGCTGGTGGTGTTGGTGATGCCGCCCGGTGTGGTGATAGCTTGTCGCGGCGTTGCGGGTTGATGTAGGGAAGAAAAGGAGAAAGCGAGCGACGATGATGTTCAAGTGCAAAGTCGCGTCGCGGTTCACGAGAAGGCGGCAGGCGGGAACTACCGAGTTGCACGTGATTAAACCTCTAATTCCCGAGCGATATCAAACTCTCCTCGCTTCGTCTGCTCTCAACCGGTACATCTCCTCTCACACCAGTCAAGATGAGTAACATGCGATGACCGAGATGTCGACCAAGCCACATCGACATCTGAGCGGACGATGAACGGCCCAGATGGAAGTCCGGTACTTCTTCCGCCTGTGCTGAGAGAGGGCGGCAAAGGAGATGGCAAGCCCAAGGCGAAAAAGAGGCAGGAGAATGCCTCGACAGGCTTCGGAGCGGCAGCCGTACGAGGCGTGAGTGCGAGAGTGCTCACCTTTTGGTTCAGAGCGCCTATCAGATCTTTCGTCCGAACCAGGATCGAGTGAGTTAATCCGACCTAGCTAGTGTATGACAACACACATCTGACAGTTAAACAGTTACATGGCACGTACATAGCAGACATTTCGAGTTTTCATTATCGTTTCTGACCTCCGATCAAGGGCTACGCTCGAGCCGTCAATCCTTACATCAAGCCTGGTGACAAATGGTCATGGAGGATGACTTCGCCTGCTTTGCTGGCCAGCGCCGTCCATCACCAGGGCTGGTCCTTTCTGCCAAATCAGGTCCTACCGCCACTGCTGGCAAACACCGTGGTTGGCGCAGTGCTTTACACTGGCTACCTGCAAACTCTGGGCATGCTCCACGAACCCTCTGCCCGCGCGACGAAGCGAGCAGATCCTTTGCCTCCGCCGACTTACACCTTCGCTGCAGGCTTCGCGGCAGGGTCCATCCAAAGCCTCATCGCAGCCCCACTAGACGCTCTGCAGGTTCGCTTCCAGGCCTCAGAGCTCATGGACGGCAAGTACAAGAACATGTGGCAATACGGTTACCGAAAGACTCGCGAAATTGGCGTCCGCGGTATCTTCGCCGGCTGGTCTCTCAGCTTCCTACGCGATAGCTTCGGTAATGCCGTCTTCTTCAGCACCTTTGAGTACATTAAAGGCCAAGCCTTCTACAGCTTCGTGAGCAACTACTATGGCCACTACGGCAAGCTCACCGGCCACCAGCAGGATGTTATCAAAGCGCAACGAGGTACGGCCGGCAATCCCGTGATAACACCACATTATATGATGGAGCCGTCTTTCATCCTGCTTGCTGGTATCGCTGCGTCGCTTGCGCAGGCTGTGATTCAGTATCCGATTAGTAAGGTGCAGGAGATGCATTACGGGAGGCTGGAGTGGATCGACGAACATCCTATGAAGGCTGGTGAGAAGCGAGGTATGAGGGCGAGGGGCACGCTGAGTCTGTACGCCAGCGCATACAGGAAGACTTTCAAGCAGTGCCTTGCGATCGCCAGGCGTGATGCTGGACTGAGGAGATGGCTGTACCGCGACTTCCTGATTCGGACTTTGACGCAGGTCCCGAGCACGAGTGCTGGATTGATTGTATTTGAGGTCATTAGGCGGAAGTATGGATATCAGGATCCGGTCAAGATCAACAAAGACGGCTATGATATTCTGCTAGGCTGAAGAGAGCAATGCGCTGCAAACTCTACTCAATCAATATTCAAGGCCCTATCAGCGAGCTACGGGAGTTGTGCACGGTGGCCTGTCACCTCATTCTCCTCGACGCATTGCTTGACCACCCAACCGTGAAGGTCTACACACGCCTCGACGACCATGCCTGGTCCATCAAAGCGTACGCACCAAGAGTACGTGTGGTCGAACTTGAAGCTTGGTACGACGAACCAGCACTCCCGCCAGAAGGCACCATATTGCTGCCCTGGAAGCTCTTGGGTATGGCTCAGTGGCTCGCGTAGGAGCGACCGTCAACTTTGGGAGAGGGACTCAAAAAGGAGGAGTTCAGGGCGGAGATGGACGAGGCCCTGAATGGCCTGTGCGCGAAGCTGATGGGGTCGGAGGGACAATGGTGTGACTCGGCTCTGACACAGGAGAAGTATATGGGAAAGGGTAAGAACAAGTAGGGATGGGTTACTGCGGCAATAAGTAGAAGACTACTCGCGGGTCCGAAGGTTGCGACAACCTCCGGATGTTGCAGCCTGAGTAGTTATGCTTGATATTACGATTTACTGAGCCTGGTATGTACACAAGCCTAACTTATCCGCATATAATCGGTGAAGGTACGATAATATTGACAACCTCACGACGCTCGTAATGCAGCTGGAAAGGCTGTGACTGTGAGTTGCATGAGGGGCATGAGGGTGTTCAGGATGTGAACTTAATCACCCTAAGGTTGACGGCAACGTTCACGAGGCAAATATTCGTGCCTGAGGCGGTAATAGCACTAGCCCAATCGGGCCTCAGGTCAGCCAAACGAACAACTACTTCCAACCTTCGATCTTCTCTTCTTCCCTTTTCTACTCAGTGGCGACAACTTGTTTGAACCACGTCTGCTTCATGTCTTCGTCAGAAGTATGTTGACAATAATGTCTCCTGACACCGCGATGGGTCGGGCTGCTCAAGCTTCATACCACTCATCTATCTCCTGGCACCGCAATGGGTCAGGTTGCTCCAACTTCATACAACGCTTTTGCAAAAGCGCTGACGTCGCCAAGCAATGTATTCCGCACACAAACCAGTTGGGTGGACATCAATTGCGGAAGGAGCGATGGAAGGACAGTATGTTGTCACATGTGCCAAGATTACTGGCTGGAGGTGATCTTGTAGTGCCCTTTCTTCCCTTTGCTCTTTTTACTAACCTTGCCCCTTACACTAACGAACACTCGGTAGCGCTACCTGAGTCCAGCAGGGAGAAACCTGTCCAGAGCACTCTGGAGGCCTACGAACGTCCAGGCAATAGCGCCCTCTCTCCGGTGTACATCGCATATGCCGTACCGCAGCCGCGCAGAGCGTTTCTGGAGGCCTCCAGCCAGCAAGACACCGGAGGCCCTCTCCGATGGTGTTCGAAGTAGCGCTACCATGGGCCACAGAGCACTCTGGCACCTTAAACCTACACCGGTCTTGATACGCAACGGCCGAATTTCGATGGCTTGCGAAATGTCCACCTATTCTCTTACTTGTTCCAATGATATGCTTATCGACCCAAAGCTCATAGCCTGCCACCCAATCTCATTTGTCCGGACAAGCGATCTGGAGACCTCCAGATGTCCAGTCTGGATCTGTGCCCACACCACGAGCCGAATCAGGTCGATTCCATTGTGTGGCACCGCTGATGTGGTTGGTCGGCAGCGTGCCGCTCGTCGCAGTAATGCTTTCGAAAGGCATCGAATCGAGCTCGTATTGTTAGTCCGCGGCAGTGTCTGTTGCGACGGGCGCGATGTTGAATCACAACCTAGCACAAGATGGAGCGACGGCCATCGTCTCCACGGAAGAGGCGACCTAGCTTGTACAAGGCTGTTGTGTACTGTGACGCTATGCAGGCGAAGGTACGGTGACGAGGTGAGTCGTCACAGCAGCACAAGCGCAGCCCAGCCCTCGCTACATTGCAGACGCAACGCAATTCGACCGAACGCGATCGCAATTGGCACGCTTTCAGCGGCATGAGACGAGGGCGGTCGCCATCGCCCCAAGTAGCGCTACCCAAGTCGACCTTAGCGTTGTACCGAGCACTCTCGCAGCCTCCCTCTTCTGGGCTTGCATTTCGGACTCGGTGGGTATCGAAATTCGGCAGGAGCGACCCCAAGCTGCACGTGACCTTGTTCACGCGCCTTTTGTGCTGGCATTGCGTACTGCTTGTATCAAACAGTGAGACGACCAGCATCGCGTTCATATTCGAGCTCCGTCAATACGATGAGTATCGCTCGCCGTCAAAATCGAGGTGAGTGGGAACGCGCGCCTTCCACAACGGATGCTGGTCGCGTCACGCGTTTCAGGCTTCCACCTCAACCTCAACCTCAGCTCTTCACACCGCAAGTTTCGACGAACTTCGTTTCTCACTCCTGATTCTTGATTTCGATCAGCATCGCATCGCCTTGCGCCGGCTGGACCATCGACGTCCCAAGGCTTGAACGTCCATCAAGATCGAACGACGCACAGGCCCAGAATCCTGGGTTCTCAAAGCTCCGCCGCCACACGCCCTTTCCGCTACCTGGCACAATGCAGCGCGTCGAAGTCCCAGAGTCCGACGCCGAGAGCGAGACGAACGAGGCGAGCGTGATTGAGATTCTAGAATCCGATGACGAGCTCACGACGCGCGCAAGAGCTAGGCATTCGCTGGGAGCTCGTATCAACGAGCTTGCTCGTCGACCTGCTTCTTCGAATACGGTGTCGATCGCACAAAGACAGGAGACCGAGGTCCAAACGCAAGCTGAGGCTACTGTCGACACCGACGTTGCTTCTGCCTCCGAGCACGTCTACACTGAGCTCGGCAACGAGGCAATCGAAGACGACCAGATACCAGAGCTTATCCAAGACTTCGACACTGGTAGCGATTACGACGCTTCTCTCGAGTCTGAAGAGCACAGTGAAGACGAGGACGTCCACTGCGAATCGCTTAGCAGCGATGATGACGACCTTCTTGATCAAGCACCGCTCAGGCGGCGCAGATCTCAACACGACCCTGACCGGATGCTTGATGAGCAGGACAGCGTTTCGAAGCTCCAGAGCGATCTCGACGATACATACGGCGACGATGTGAGCCCCATGAGCAACCACGACCTGCCAATCTCCGTGCCCGACGACGAGACAGAAAGCGATCACGATGCATGTTCCGAAGCTACACGTAGCAGCCTCATCGGAGAAGGAGACCTCGAAGTCGATGTGATGGACATCGATAGGGACGAGTTACTGGAAGATCCACTCGCTCAATCTGATACTCCCCGTACGCGCAAGAGCCAGGTCAACGGTGATAAGCGCAAAGAGCTAGACAACGATGATGATGCGAGCGGTTTGTACTCTCGTCCCAATTTGATCTCGATGCAATGCTGACGATGCGCAGAGAGCGAGTCGCCTCGCCCCAGAAAGCGCAAGGCTACGCAGCAAAGCATAACGGCGTTCCTAGTTCCAACACCGCCAGCTGGCACAACAACAACACCGGTGGACAGCCAGGAAGAGCCCTCCGACGAAGATCTCGAGCGCATCGATGCAGGTGTACTTGAAGCGGTCTGTGAGACTGCCGCAACTTTACCTCCACTTCCGGCGACCATCTATTTGAAGGGCGACGCCAAGTACCCAGCCTTCGCGATCCGATTGCATGAGTACCTGGAGGGCTACATGAACCTGAGCAGCATAGATATGACTCCGCAGAACTATGACGTACTGCATGCGAAGTCTATCGAACACTGGCACCACGAGGTTTCGGCGATCGTCCTTCCAGAGGCCAAGGCTCTGCTATCTGGTGAAGAGGCGCCTACAAACGATCAGCTGTTGAGCTTACCAGAGATTGACGGTGACTGGCGCTGTGGCGTCTACTCCGACCTAGTTCTGCCAGATCCCGATGCTGAAGGGGACGTAGACGAGCTCAGCTTTCTCTACGTTGGATCTGCGACTGCCGTTGCGAGAGGGCTCGTTGTCAGATGCGCTCAGCATGCCAGTGCAGCGTACAGACAAGGGTATGTGAAGGTCAAGGGCTCGTATCACTACTTCGTTGTGGATGCGAAGGGCAAGCGTCGAATCCAGCACTTTCGCAAGCTTGCAATTACAGCATATACCTCCAAAGCGCAGGCTCATATCAACGAGGTGCGCTGGATCTGCGTTCTGACGGAGAACATCCTGATGATGTGGCTGCGAAGTTTGGCAACGAGGAGCTGCAGGCGCAATCGAGCGCACCTGGGCCTAACTCCATGGCATGCGACCTCCTACGAAGGCACTAACGATCTCCCTCCGCTGAAGGCCGATTCACATATCGCATTGGAGGACGCTGGGGCTTTGACGCCGGACGAGTGGTTGCAGAGACATCGCGAGCAAAGCCAGCAGCATCGAGAGGATATGACTGGAGACCAGAAAGCTCGTTTGAACGAGTACAATCGGATGTACAACCAGATGATCAACCTTCCACGATACCTGATGCGCGACGAGGGCATTAGCGAACAAGAGATTGCGATCTTCGTTCAACAGCAGCTGGAAAAGATACATGCCGCCCTGCCAGAACGTTCGAAAGGATCCAACCGTCGGCGAGACATTGCGACCGGTCCTGCGACGACCACCGCCGTGAACGCCGCACTCCCCACCATAGGAGATGCAGATAGGTTCGTGAACCGCCGCGCGATGCCAAAAGGCAAACCCGGAAGTGCGTGCAAGGCTTGCAAGCGCTCGAAGATCCGATGTGATGGGCAGTCTCCCTGCAAACCATGCGTGAAGATGGGGATGGAATGCGAGCGATAGTGGCTCACCGAGGGCTTTGGAGACGTGGGACATACGGAATTAGCATACGTTTAGCTTTGCGAAGGCTATCGGATTATGCTCGGTGCGGGTTTGCTATGTATTTGCGGTAGCTGGCGAAATTGCCATGTGTTTACGGTAGCTGGCTGAATTGATCTTGATCACTGGATAGCTCTCCGCTTGCATGCCTCTGCTTGTATGCCTCTGCTTGTATGCCTATAGGTAAAGTACTTCGTAAAGCAGATCGTACTCGCTGCAACCCACCATTCGGCCTCTCGGAGAAGTTTGGATCGAGGCAGCGGCCGGATCAGTCTCGGGCCATGAGGAAATACTGAACATAAACTATCCCAAAATATCGGTCTCTATCTCTCACCTCCGAATTGGTGGTATGTTGCATCGACACCTCGATCAATCAAAACAATGTCTAATTGAATAATAGTATCGTATGTGATCTCATGATCTACAGTTTCCTGCTTCATATTCTTACCATTTCAACAGGGCTAGCATCACCCGCTTTCATCGGATTTCAGTAATATTATCTGAGATTCTTACGATTGCTCCGGGTAGAGCCGGGTTCGACTCCCGGATTCGGAACTAATCCTTTTGCTCCAATCCTTTTGCTGTTTGCTGGTCCAACGACGCTGCTTTTGGTGTCGATATGGTCGTTTGAGGTCCAGACGAAAATTTTGGTGAGGTTTTGTAATTATGGCTTTGAGGACGACGATGACAGCATCAACAGAGGAGCGAGACGTCGTCGATGAGCTTGACATAGCCGGCGTACAATCGTCTAGGATCAAGTGAAATCAGGGAGTCTTCCTGGATCCTCCACACAGCTCTCTACTCAACTGTCTCTGTTTTGTCAATTCGAAGGTGTTGACCAAGCAAAACGACCATTGGACACTCGGGTCATGACGCATATCACGACGATACTGCTGCAGTATCGTTGTCTACTGTCGTTCAGTACTCTAAACGACCGAACAAGAGCTGTCCAATGGACGTCAGTAATAGAAGTTGCAGGCGATTCGGGCAAAGAACTGCAACAAGTCTATCTTCTATCTTCTATCTACTCTGTGCTCCGCCGCTGCTCCACAGGTCGTGAGCGAACAAGAAAGCGAAAATTATGCAACGGCTATCCGGACATAGGACATAGTGTGCCAAAGTGGAGACCAAGGAAGCTCTCTCTCACTCCAGGGCTCTTCGCCATGCCGCTCATCCAGACAGTATATACCATCACAAGTTACCAGTGGAGGGTCGAGCAACTCTCCTTATAATAAAACTTCTGCAAGCAACATTGAGATACCTACGTCTTCCGACAGTCAACCGATCGGTCAATACAAGGCTGTCACGCAACCAAGGTCAACGTTAACTACAACCACACTACACCGGAACTTATAAGAATAAAACATACAAGTAGCTCGATCACACACGAATCAAGCCATCGTATGACAGCCATGGCAACATCAAAGCTCGCCTTCGACCGCGAGTTCGCCGCCGCTGTCGCAGCATTAGGCGAGGCGGCCGTATCACTACCTCAATTCGCCGTCGGCGATGTCGAGGGTAGACGCAAGGCTTTTAACGCCTACTTCAGCAAGATCATGGGCTCATTACCACCAATGCCGTCCGTGAAGCAGACCAAGCATACTATCAAAGCCTTAGATGGCGCAGAGATAGTGATGACAGAGTTCCGACTGGGCGAGAGGAAGCCGAGCTCTGCAGCAATCTACTACATGCACGGTGGTGGCATGATCCTAGGTGCCGTGGAAGAGATGGCGCCAGCAATCGCTATCAAAGCTGCTACGGCCGGGCTACCTCTGTTCGCTATTGAGTACCGGCTTGCACCTGAGCATCCGCACCCGACACCCGTGAATGACTGTTATGCCGGACTCACCTGGCTGCACTCACGTGCCGCAGATCTCGGAGTAGACAGCAGCAAGATCATCCTTCATGGGGAGTCCGCAGGCGGTGGTCTGGCGGCCGGGATAGCTCTTATGGCGAGAGACAAAGGGCTGAGGCCTGCACCTGCCTTCCAGCATCTGGTGTATCCTATGCTCGACGATCGAAACCTCAAGCCTATACCGGAGATCGAGCCCTTGGCAATGTGGAAAAGCGGCGACAACGAGACCGGCTGGGCCGCTCTTCTCGGCAAAGCAGCAGGTAGCGATCAAGAAATCGAAGGGCATGAGTACGCCGCTCCCGCACGTGCGAAGAACTTAGCTGGCCTGCCGCCCACGTACATAGATGTCGGTGGACTGGATATCTTCGTTCTGGAGGATATGCAGTACGCCTCTCGATTAGTAGAGGCCGGGATACCAGTGGAATTCCACATATACCCAGGCTTGCCACACGCCTTTGAGCGCATGGGCGCGCAGACCAAAATTGTGCAGGGGTGTTTGGCGAATCGGCAGAGGGTATTCAATCAGTTCACGTGAGCGCATCTGATCACAAGGCTCTCCAGGTCGTTCAGCCGTCTGTGTACGTGCCAGGACAGAGCAGAGCAGACGGATTTCGTGCCGGCGCTGTCGGTGTGGCAAACCGGGCACACATGCAGCTGTACGGGCACGAGTAGTACCAGTGCGGAAGGGGCTCTTCAGCTGATCAACGCTCTGAATGTTGACACTGCCATAGAGTAGAGCATTCTCTTTGAATAGACGGCACCTCCTCAACCTAGGTGCATCGGTCCAAGGGCATTAGTGCGCTTCCATGAGCAGCGGCCAGTGCCATGCATAGTTCCGCATATCCTCCAGCACAGTCTCGTCACCTTTGCCAGCTTTGAGAGCATCTTGTTTCCGTAAAACCAGCCTCAACAACCTGGAGATTAGGATACATCGCCAGGAAAGTCCACGCAAGACAGGAACGATACCAGCTTTCGCAGCTATTCTTCAAACCGCCAGGAGAAGAAGTCGCCGCCCCGCCGAACAATATTCGCCGAAGAAACTCGCCGAAAATTAACATCCGATAGCGTAGCAAACTGTACGCCCAACCGGCCGTTATTGAAGAGTGCGTATCCTGTATATGGCAAAGTAGAAGTCAGTGTAAACGAAAAACCCGCCGACGAAACTCGCCGAAAATCAACATCCGATAGCGTCGCACGACGTAGACCCAACCGGCCACTGTTTTGTCGTGCGTCTTATTATGCGAACATACTCGCCGAAGAAAACTCGCCGAAATCAAACATCCGATAGCCCAGCAAGCTTTACGGCCAATCAGCCATTGTTCCTGCGCGCGTCTCACGAACATGGCGAAGCGGAAGTCAGTCTGAACGAACGAAGAAACCCGCCGTTGAAACTCGCCGAGAATTAAACATCCGATAGCGTAGCATGCTGCGAACCCAATGAGCGCTTCATTGATAAAAGGATGAGTCTTGTCATTTCGGCGAATTGAGATGGACCTGTTGACAGTATCGGAGAGGGACGACTGTCTGTCATCCTCTTGATCGCTGCCGCTGGCGTCAAGACAGATGAGCTCAGAACGGTGCCGCAATCGCAGCCGGTGACCCGGCCAGCCAGACAATCGGAAAGAAGTGAATGTATTCATTGTTGTGCATACCGGGTATACAAATATACTCCCCCGTCTCTCAATACTCCTCTCCGGCCCGCCCCATGGCAAGAGATGGTTCTTTATCCTCCGCTCGAGGTCTAATCTTCCTCATCATTCTGATAACTAATCTTCCTCATCTCTCCCAAACGATGCCGGGCCGCACTGAGCGAATTCTCCAATTGCAGGATCTCAACCTGTTACAATAACATGATCAGCACAACTGTCCTCTGCAACAACAATCTCGGTGTTGAGAAGTGGAAGAAGGGGGAAAACATACCTGCTGCTCCATCTGCCGAACCTTGAAATCATGCCCACTCAACTTCGAGTAATCCACATCCTCCTCCCCACCTCTCGCTCGATCCTCAATAATCTTCTGCACCTGCCTCACCAAACTCCTACAAGCATTCGTCACAGCTTTGCTGCACTCCTCCAACCGTTCCTGAGTCTTGGACATGAACGACGCCTTTACTCGGCTTGCAGCGACTAGTTGAGCAGTCGAAGCTGCGACGTCGTTGGAGGCGACAATAAGCTGTTCAGGTGAATTGCGTCCGCTGATGACACCGTCCGCAGTCTCAATGAGCATATTTGTCGACCGAGCGACGGCTTTGGCGGCGGAGATGAGACCTTCAGTCCATCGGTTGTTTTTCTTGTAGAACTGCGTTTTCGACATGGAAGACCCACGACCTTCCTTAACAATCTCCTGCTGACTAGCCGTCGCCGCCTGAATCAACCGCGCGATAGCGTTCGTGACGCTGATAGCAGCCTCCAAAATCGCGTCGTGGACCTTCAACTCATACGTACTATACCCATCCCTACTCTTATTCATCAACTTCGTCAACCGATCCGTAGCATCCTGGATCGCTTTCGCCGCGGCGCCCATCTCCCTATCGACGAGTTCGCCCAAATCGCCAGATTGGGAAGTGACTTTCGTCCCTGCGGGAGCGAAAGCATCAGCGAGTTTGGAGAGTTGGTTCAAGGCGATTTGGACATCGTTGTTTTTGTTGATTACCACGTCGGTTTTCTGTAGGTCCTCCAGGCCATCCAGGCGGTAGGACATGATGCCGCGGAAGAACGCCACGGTACTTGACGCACCCCTCCTTGCAGCGGAGATCAACTGGTCTCCCTTCTTATCGTCGGAAGCGAAGCGCGTGAGCCCTTTGGTATTGGACAGGACGTCCGCGATGGCGTTGGAGAAAGTGTGGACTGTGCGGATGACTTCCTGATGCGTGGCATTCGGCCCATCGGCTATGAAGTTGTTGAAGGCTGTGCTGAATTCCATGGCGCTCGCTTGTGCTTTCTCGATTTGGGACAAAACGTAAGGCCCGCTGGCGGATTGGTTACCGGCTTGCATGCTGCTGTCGAGTTCGTAGAGGGAATCGTCGACACGCTGGACTCCCGACTGGAGGACAGAATCAATGATGTCGTTGATTTTCTTCAAGTTGTCGAGGAGCATGACATCAATCTGCTCATCCATGGCTTTGTCCACGCTTCCGTTGCCGTTGCGCAGTTCGTTGAGCTCGAGGAGGGTTTGATCCATACCGGACTTGTAGATCTCCAGCTCTTCTTCTTTTTCTCTGAGCTGCCTCTCCAAGTCCGCATTCCCCTCCCCACCTTTCATCTGCATATCATCCAACGCCCTCGTCTTATTCCTCAGCGCCTCTTCTAGATCCGCGATCTCCCGATTATGCCTGGAAAGCATAGCGCTCAGTTCGCTGCCCTTATTCCTCTCCTCCTTCTCCGCCCTATCCAACGCCATGCGCAGCTCTCTCCTCAGCTTCTCAAGCTCATCTTTATGCCCACCCTGACTCCTGTCCTTCTCATGCAGCGCCCGATCCCTCTCCCTTATCATGTCCGCGAGCTCAAGATTCTTGGTTTTGAGCTCCCGCTCCAACTTCTCCCTCCTCTCAATCGCCTCTCCCGCACTCGCAGCCTTCAACTGCACCCCCTTGAACTTCTGCAACAACTCCAAATGCTCGTGCCGCAATTGCGAGTAAAGCTTAGCCAACGCCTCATACTTCGTCCTCCACGTATTGACCTGCTCCTGCAGCGCCCGGATCTGCTCATCCTTTGACTGAACCTGCTGCCCTAGTGTAGCGTTGAGATTCCCCAACTCCCCTTCCAGAGCCTTCATTCTACGATCATACTGCTCAAGCATCAATTGGTCCCTCTCATACTGCGCCCTAGCATTCAAATTCTCCCTCTCAAGCTCCGCCATGCGTCCTTGGGTTTGCTGTGCGTATTGGTCCCGCATCAATTGCTCTTGCGCCAAGCGTGCCTGTTCGCTCTGTAACCTTTGCTGTTCCTCGAAATCCCGCTGTGCTTGTTGAGCCTGCTGCATTTGTGCTCTCTGCGCTTCTTCCCATTGCGTTTGCAGCCTTGCCTGCTCGGCGGCATACACCTCTTGCTGCCTAGCCTGCTCATTCTTCCAAAACTCGTTAATCGGCTCCGGATCCGTGGCTTCCTTCGGCGGCGGCGTATCCCTAGGTTTAGTCACTGGCTCGTTTCTCGGTCTCGCAGGCAGCGCCGGAGCAGCTTCATCCTCCGAGAGCAAGTTTGGCGGATCCTGCGGGAGTTTCGGGACCGTGATGAGCGAAGTGAGATATCGCAGATTCGAGCACTCGTAGTAAAACCTCACCAGCCTATAGTGCTGCGCATCGTACCTCCCCCTCAACGGACTCAACGCCTCGTCATCCCCCAGCGTCGTATGCATCGCCCTGAGCATAGAAGTAATAAACTTATAAATCCCATAGCTCTCCTGCACCAGCGGCACCAACGCAGAGATACGACACTCATTATTACTCCCACTCCTAAAATGCGCAAAGATGAGTTTCTGAAAACTGTCGATCTGATCCTGCAAGTTCATCAAGTCCGAGATGGTCTCATACCCTTCATTCGGATCATTGATGCTCTTCAACGAAATATACTCCTCGTACTCAAACGTCCCGTTGAACTCCGGGTGGTCCCTGTGAAAGCGCAGCTTGCTGACCAGGTAGAAGATGTACTCCTGAATCAACGGCCCATACCCCCTCATCCCCGCATCCGTGGCCATTCCACCACCACCCATCATCCCCCGAGTCAAGCTCTCAAGCCAAGAGACATGTTGCTGCGCTTCTTTGAGAGCGACGGGATGTCCTTCTTGCAGTACTTTGTGCACGGTAATGAGTGCCTTGAACGTCTGCACCTCATCGGCCTGGATCGGCTGGACTTTGATGCCGTTCCAGAAACTCTGCGAGCTCTTGTGGTCCCACGTGTAGACGATGCAGGCGCGGACGTGTTTCCGTTTGGGCGCCGTCTCGTCGATGGAGGTGGCTTTGCGGATGTTGGTTGCGAGTTCCGTCTCTGATTTGGAGAGGTCAACATTGCGCGTTGCTTGCGGATAGAGCGCCATGGTGGGCAGGCGAGCGAGCTTGCGAGTGAGCCCAGCGGTGCTTGCGAGCGCGGTGGTGATTGGGGGAGGTGAAGGTGAGGCTCTGCTTGGTGCTGTGTGTAGAGGGAGGTGGTAATGTTCAATGCTCAATCCTCGACACTCGCAACATCAATACAAGAAGATGCTGTCAAGGCAGCAGAATTATTATTCAATTGATCTTCCGCGCAACGCGGCCTTGTGTGCATGAAAGTGGCTGATGATGAACCCCAGTTGGAGCTTCGCACGCTTCGCAAGCTGACGGCTTGGCCCCTTGCATGTGACGTATCCATATCCGAGGCTGTCTGCCTTAGGCATTCACTCACCATGTTTTGGAGGTCGTGGAGCCAGAGGCGTGTAAAGCCCAGGGATTGGGACAAGTGGTACTTCGCCGGCCGGCATGTTGAGCTTGCACCTCGTGTTGTCACGACTGGAGTTGTAGGCAGCTTGGGGTGCGATACGGGAAGGAATCGATTGAGGTCTGAAGAATAATGGAACGCTTGTGAGATGAAGCAAAACGAGGACGCGATGGTTTGGTCTGTAACGAGGATCTTGAGGCGAGGTAGTATGAGTTGGTGATGAGTTTTCGAAGCGTTTGCTATTTGGTATTGCCTCCTCAGCAGCTGCATCTCCTGACAGCAAGAGCTAAGCCGAACGCCATGCGCTCCTTCTCGCAGCAGTCGCACGCCACTCAGCTCTCGTTGGGGCAGCCGCACTCAATATGCATTCCTCATCCTCAGTTCGTCACGTCATACTCCGCTCGTACACATTTAGTGTCCAGCAAGAGCATACGCCCTCCTACGATCCCTCTCCTCCGCAATGCTCAACTTGACACCCTTGC